>NDXB01002036.1:16005-38470 GCA_002631895.1 Agapornis roseicollis
CCCCCCGCCCCCCCCCCCCGAGGGATGGGGAGGAGAACTGAAAGAATGTAACTCCCATGGGTTCAGATAAAACAGTCCAGTAACAAATGTATAACACAAACCACTGCTGCTACCACCAATAATAATAGTGATAAGAGAAATAACAAGGGAAGAGAAATACAACTGCTCACCACTCGCCGACTGATACCCAACCTTACCCAGCAGTGAGCTAGCCCTTCTGGATAACTGCCCCCAGTTCCACATCCTGTGCATGACGTGTTGTGTTATGGAATACCTCTTTGGCTACTTTGGGTCAGGTGTCCTGTCTCTGCTTCCTCCTGGCTTCCTCTCCTCCCTGACAAAGCATAAGACTCACAAAGTCCTTGGTCAGTAACCATTACTGAGCAGCAACTAAAAACATTGGTGTTATCAGCGCTGTTCCCTGGTTGAAAGTCAAAACCACAGCACTTCACCAGCTACTAAGAAGGAGAAAAATGACTGCTTCTGAAAGCAGGACACTCATCAAAGATCCTCATACTTTAAAGGATGTAAAAGCTTATATTGAATGAATTCTGAGACCATTGTGTCACTAGGAGGACTCTGCTTGGAGGAAGGTTTTGACCTTATAGACATGAACAGTTTACATGTCTTTTAGCATCTACTAGGTCCAGGACTCATATTTCCAGAATGCAGAGCCCTAAATGCTAGCAAAACTTTTTGTAAACAGTTGGGGAGAGATTGAGATACTAACTGAACCTATTTGTCACACAGTGGTGTTTATTAAGCCATTAAGTCTATTATTAAAAGGCAGGTCATTAGCAAAGTAGGAGCCCTGCTGATAAAAAGAGTATGTGTGAGAGGTGGCAAAGGCTGGGGAGGAAAGTCACATTTTTTTGTTTATTTTTTTCTGTTCCAAACTGCACAAAAATAAAGTGTTCAATTACTTGTTTGCTGTGCATTTAACAACTTTCCATTAGTTCATTTGCTTCAGCACAGCAACAATCAAGAACACATTAGCTACTGTTGCAGCTCAGCAAGGAAGGAGGATAGAGGCAGGTGCTGGGGTCAGTGTGTGCAGAATCAAGGGACCATCAATCTCCTCCTGCATTAATTTGTCTGCAGGAGCTTCCCAGAGTCACAGTGGCACAATTAGAGTCACCAGCCATTTCCAGATGGACCTTTTGAGAGTTTTTAAGAGTGGGTAGATCCAGCTGGAAAAGGTCTGTAGTCAAAAGGGTGGATACTGATGACTGACACATCCTGTGTGTCTATTAATTCTGCTGTGTGTTTGATCCCCTGCCAAAAAGGATGGTAAAGAAATTATGGCATTGAGCAGGAGCCATGGAGACTAGAATTCATTTACTTCTCCCCAAACTCCCTTGAACAAATCATTCATGGCAAGGCTTGAAAAGGAACATGAAAGTATGGTTTCAAATATTCAAGAGAAGGATGAAAAGAAGTAATTGACTTACTTGAGTTTGGCTTCACTTGGACCAAGTTTCACAGTTTCACACAGCTTTCAGATGAATGAGACATCGAAACACAATTTGGGTTGGAAGGATGCATTGCAAACTAAATTTACAAGAACTCTATGTGAAGGAACAGGACGGGTAGGGGAACTTTTTGTATTTCTTGCACAACACCTATTCCAGATACATCTACATCAGAGAGGCCATCTGTGGAGAAGCTGACATCTGTCCAAGGCTTTACTCCTGTCATCCAAATCATGAGCTATAGTGAAAATGTAAGCTCCCATTTAAGAGCAATGAGACATGACTGACTAACGAGGAATTAACATGTCAGCTGAACACCAGTAGTCAGCCACATATATACTCATTGAGAATATGAGGTAAAGTGTCTTGGCTTGAACCACCTTAGTAGGGTTGCATATTTTATTTACTGTGTACTGGAAGAAGGCAACTTGTCAGTGTAGTAACACTAGGATAAACTTATCTCTGTATTTTCATCCAGCTGGCTCTATTGTGGAACTTCTGGCCAAAAAAAAAATCCATTTTGACATTTTATGGCTTTTTATTTAGTGATTACTTCTTGCTGGCTTGGGTTAAAAGTAATCCAAAGAAATATCCCAAGTGACTCGGAACCAGTGGGAAGAGACACAGGAAAGTGTCCTGGATTAAGCTGTTGAGACACAGGGTCTGAGTAATATGGTTCATTGCATTTCATTGCAATACATAAACCAGACCTCATAGGAAGAAACAACTTTTTTTTCCCTTTGCTTTCTCGCTCCTGAGAAGCTATATTTCTGTAAAAGCATGTTTAATCTTGGCCAATTAAACTTGCTAGCACTCAGCACTTAACAAGGCTTTTCTTTTTAAAGAAAGGCATTTGTTGATGATAATAGTCTTCTCAACAGAAGAGGCTCTTTTTGAACTAAAGAAGATGATGGAAGGAATCATTAAGAACAAGTTTGATTTTTGCTTTTTAGATATTTTAACCTTAATTGATTTACATTTATTCCCTGGTGTGTTTTAAATGAATTTGCTAAAAATATCTGCTTTTGCACCTGATCACAGTGGTTAGCACAAGTAATTCTCAAAAAATTACTTAACATAGCTGTCTGGTAATGTGGGAGAAAAAAAGGGCATCTAGGGAATATAGAGAGTAAAAAAAAAGGGTAAAAGAGTGTATTTCTTCAAAATACTCCCCTTTTAAAAGCACAGTGAAAGTCCAGGAACACTTACTGAATGCAAGCCATGACAAAATGACCTCTTGGTCCTACAGGTTCAGCCTAGCTGGTGGGACATGCTGTATTTGCTATATCACCCAGTCTGCTCCTTTACCCTATTTCGGGATTCCTTATTCCCAAAACTTTAATGACTCTTGCCAGTTTTTGCAGGAGTGCTGTGGGGTTAAAGCTGTTTAACTGTTCTATGATTCTATGATTGCAGGTTGCTATATAAGCAGGGGCTGTAGCACCAGTCCTTTGAGAAAGCCTATGTCAAAGCACTGGAGAGCCAGGCTGCTGTTGTCATCTCTGAGGAAGAGGAATAAGCGTCTGGAGACACACTGATAGCCAAATCGACCACATCAATGCACCTTGCACCCCCCCATTCCTACTTTTTGTCCCTTCATCCCCATTCCTTTCCTGCAGTAGTGTGGCCCTACTCATCTCCTGGTGACAATATTCAGCTTTGCCTATATTGCAGAGAAATGGCCTTGCCTGGCCCCACTGCCTAACAGAAGCACGGGCTTCCCCACAGTTCCTTGCTCTTAGCAAAGGGCAGGATGAAATACTATCATTAGTGACAACGACCCCTTCTGGTTGAAAAATTTCCTGGCCCAGCAATCTTGCAGCAAAGCATGCAGGGCACCCCAGCCGCTATCCACCTGCATACAAATCTACCATTTGAGATAACTATTTTGGGAGCCACAGCTCAAAATATAAGGCTTCTGACCCATTTTTTATTTTTAAAAGGCCTACTGATTTTTTTAAAAGCATATAAACAACTGCCATTCTCAAATCTGGAGATAAAAAACCACAATTCTGTATTAACTATGCCAGTGCAGAGGTGAGCTTCACAAAAGCCTGTAGACTAGCCAGTTGTGAAATACTCTTTGGTTTAAAAGAAAGGAAAAGCTATAACACAGAGCTTCACTGCTTCGCTCAACTGTTGATATGCTCCTGTCTCTGGAAACCTTCATATTTTTTATAGTTTGTCACAAAAAAAAACACTCAGCTGGCTTTCATGAAAGACTAAAAAGGGGACCCAGGGGAGGGATCCTGTCCATAAGTGGTAACAATAGGAGACTCCAAGATAGGATGCTACCACACACATGGACAGATAATCCCAGCCTCCAGGTCTGTTATCTTCATCTTTAGCATCCCCATTTACATTATTATTTTTACATTAATTATTCAAATCCCATTTCAAACCTATTCCAACTTTTAAAATTACTGGCTAGTTAAAAATCCCAACCAAAACAGTATATATATAAATAACAGCATACATATAAGATGAGAAAATGACACTAGGACTTCCTACTGTCATTTCCTTGTCTGAAGCTTTTCTTATCTCTCTTTGTTAAAGAT
Organism: Agapornis roseicollis; assembly: GCA_002631895.1. Taxonomy (NCBI): domain Eukaryota; kingdom Metazoa; phylum Chordata; class Aves; order Psittaciformes; family Psittacidae; genus Agapornis; species Agapornis roseicollis. The sequence continues at coordinate 20,036 of NDXB01002036.1, forward strand.
CAATAAAGTTGTAAGACAAAATGCAGTAGAGCTATTCAAAAGCTCATGGGAATCTGCTAGAAGGTTCAGGTTGTCATCACTCCTTCCAGTACTGCTGCTGGCACAAAACCACAGCTTTCCCCAAAGCAACATTGGTAAATAGGGCCAATAAATGCCACATTCACCAGCCTGGAGGGAATCTCCTTCACACTGGCCTATAATGCACATTAAAAGCTTTAAGAGGCTTTATATAAGCATAGTCCTCAGGTAAAATGTGTGAATTGAGCTCTAGTTTATCCTTTCCCATTTGAGTTGCTGGCATACAGTGGATAAATAGCCAAGGGAGAGATATGTCTCTGAAAGGGCTATACAGCCCAATTCCTATTCAGTCCGATGTTTAAATCACTGTGTTCTCAGCTCAGGCATCCTACTGCTGCCTGGGAGTAACCAAAGATTCATCAGATCAACAGAAATTACCTTACTTGTCTTCCAGCTGGCAAGGACCTGTGTTTATGGCAACACTCAGGATAGCAAACTAACAAGGACAGCATTTTTATGGTGAAGTTTAGAGCCTCAGTCAAAAACAATGACCATAATATGCCAAACTGCCCATTGGTTCAAACAAAGGGTTAGCAGTAAAAATGCTTTTCAGTGTCCTGTGTACATCAGCCCTCTAGACTAACAATCCTGTAAAGAAAGAAACATTTAATACTGAACATTCATAAAGAAGCTGAATAAAGGCCTTGCTCAGTACCCATGGAAGTCAGTAAAAGAACTCCCTTTGATACCAGCAAGCTCTGAATCTTCAGCTTTGTCCATGATATCACACAGCCTCTGATCCCAGAGACAAATGTGGTTTTCAGTAAAGGTAACAATTGTTTTTCTATTGCCTCAAAGGTGCCAGGCCATAAAAATAAACAACTTGCACCAAAGCTGTAATGTGGTTTAAAGTGAAAGGACTTCTCTGTTTCAATTACATGGGTGGGTGACATATGGCTAGAAGAGATGGGTGTGAAAACTGAGGACTCCCAGCTTCCTTCTCCAACTGTGCCACAGTATCTATTGACAGCTGAGGATTTCAGCTTTTCTTTTCACTCCAGGTGACACAAGGTTTAATGTTAGGAGCCAGGCCTGGGACACATGAAGATAACAAATACACCATTTTTATGGTGTGTCTCAGGGATTCCTTCTGAGCACCTGCTGCCTATGGGCAACTCCTTAAATTTTATTCTGCCAAAGACTGTGATGAAGAACTAACTCTTTCACAGTGTTTTCTGCTCTATCTACTTGCTTTGTATTGCAAACTAAATAATGATGGCATATCTTTCAAACCTGTAGAGAACACAGGTAACTCTGAGTAACTGCTGTGTCATGACAACAGCAGCTGTATTCTTAATTGACAGAGAAGTGTCAGAGGCTTTGACCAAGCACACACACAGCATAATGCCTGAGATCTGTAGGCCTGACACAGCGTATTACTGCCTTTAGTGAGTGAGTGCTGGAATGGGTTGCCCAGGGAGGTTGTGAATGCTCCATCACTGGCAGTGCTCAAGGCCAGGTTGGACGAAGGCTTACGTGGCATGGTTTAGTGTGAGGTGTCCCTGCCTATGGCAGGGGGGTTGGAACTAGATGATCTTAAGGTCCTTTCCAACCCTAACTATTCTATGATTCTATAATTCTATGTAGCACTTTGCAGCAGGTCCCAAGAAGTGCATCAGAAAATCTTTCCAGTGGAGCTGTTTAAGACAGCATTGTACACCTACAGTTTCTTTCTTCAGCAAGAGTTGAACCTTTAATTTCATCCATCAGCAGAAAGGAGGAACAAATAACAGCACTGCAACTTATTGTTCTCTAATACAAACCTTTGGAAGCTCCTAGGGGCAGGGATTGCTTTTACTGCATGAGATCAAGGATAGCCTTGACCATCTAGATTTTCCAGTTGAGAGGGGGAAAAGAAAGCCACAGTGAAGAAATTTCATAATGGAGATCACAGAAGAGGGCAGCCAGTCACGGGGCTTATTGTGATGTCCATCAGTGTGGCAGCTGACTCCTAAATGGACTTCTGAACATTACTATACAAATCACTCATTGGAAGAGGAAGAATCCCACATGAGAGTGTTCCAGGCTACTGACCAAAGCAGAGAGCTGAATCAGCATAAAAAGCTTTTGCTCATATTGCTCATGTGACACTGCTTAGCCAGGTTAAAACTCCTGCCAGAGGTTTGACATAGTCATAGGGTCTAATTGACCTATTAAGGACACTGGAAAACTCACAATGTCCCATACTCCATAGCACAGTTGCTGGCTCTACCAAAGTCTATGATTGAAAGTTTTGCCACTCAAAGTGATGGTGAGTCTCATCTTTAAGGTTGTCCTCATGTGCCCTCAGTGGACAGACTACATAAGTGATGGTAAAGCAATGGCAGTGGTCTCCAGTGCAGCATGAGGTATTAGGGTTGGCCCAGTGACAATGAAAGGACAATAATTATAGCCACCAAAATGTTCACTACTCATGCTCATGAGCTTTATTCAGTGTTTGTTGCATAAGCCAAATCCATCTTTACAACTTTGTGGCCTAGAGGGTGCAAACCTCACAAGTGGCACAAGGTTCCTAATATTTGTGGTTTAATCTAAGGATGAATTGTACAGGCTAATTGCAACAATATTTTATTGTAGTTCTCACTACAACAATAAAAATATTGTTGCAATTAGCCTGTAGTGAGAACATTGCTTGGATGACATAATGCTGGTAAAGACGGTTAAATCTGATTCCCTCAATCCTGCAAAAGTTATTTTCCTTTCTTTTCTTTTCTTTTCTTTTCTTTTCTTTTCTTTTCTTTTCTTTTCTTTTCTTTTCTTTTCTTTTCTTTTCTTTTCTTTTCTTTTCTTTTCTTTTCTTTTCTTTTCTTTTCTTTTCTTTTCTTTTCTCTCTTCTCTTCTCTTCCCTTTCCTTTTCCTTCTCTTCTCTTCTCTTCTCTTCTCTTCTCTTCTCTTCTCTTCTCTTCTCTTCTCTTCTCTTCTCTTCTTTGCTTTTAATTATTTGGCTTTGAAACACTCATATGAATTTTATTCAGTGTTTCAGAGAGAACAGGAACACTCTAGGGAGGAAAACCCCAGTATGCTTGGCATATACTTAAGACACAAATGGCAGCTTTATAGCAGAGAGTTTCTGTGTAAAAATATTGAAGAGACAATCTAAACATCCCATGAACTCAAATACACTCAAAGAAAACCAGATGAAAATCGAAGCGACAATTTCTTGGAAATGTATGAGATTCTAATGAATATTACAGATCAGAGAGCTAAGGGTCTCCCTGTGTTTGACTGCCAGATTTAGAGAACCTCCAAAGAAAGAGAAGCACAATATTCAGAGCTCTCAATACTCCCTTGTACCTATATATTGTAGTTATTGGAGGCTAAACAGTGCCAAATTACTAAACTTTCAGTTTCCGTCACATATATCCAATTCTAATGCAGAGCAGATGACAAAGGCTGAAAGTACCCTGCAAAATAAAATAGCTGCAACTCCTGTGCCTGCAGAGATTTATATCATGTGGGTGACATGGAGTGCTACCACAGTGCAGTGTTGGAGATGAAATTAGGCTATGACATCCTGCACTACATGAGAAGATGGGACATGACACGCAAGAAATATTATCCTCCACAAGCATCATGATTTTTATGGAAACAATATTTATGGAAATGGACAAAATTGGTATTTAGGATAGCTAGGGGGTTTTAAATCAAAAAGTCAATTTTATATTTAAGAAAAACCATTATTTTACATCTGAAAGATTTTTGCATTGAATGTTTTCCCTGTATTAGTTATGAATCATTCGAGATAAAATAATCAAAATTAGTCTTCCCTTTTCTAAGCCCACACTGCTTTAACTTTTAGTAAAGCTCAAAATGTGAAAGCCAGAGAGAAACGACCAGCTCAGTGCATGCTGTTCTGGGCTCACCTACAAGCATCTTAGAGTACTAATTACTTAGAGAACACCAAGAGTTAGAAAATAGTAATCACATGATAAAGTAGGGTGAGAATGGATAGTGACATTTCTCTGGCAGAACAGGAGTGTCTCCAGATTTGTGTTTGGACAGGGTAGGGACAGGTCTTATCATATGTCTCTGCTAAGTTTCATTTTGTTAGAACTTTACCCTCTCCCAACACCTTTGGTTTTGCTTGTTTTACTGGGAAGGATAATTAGCCTACAAACGGTCACAACCCCATTAAAGAAACAGCAAGCTTTCTTAGAGGAGGCAAAAACAGCTCAAACCCTGTCAGGCAGGGAAGAACAATCTCAAGGTTTCTTTCCAGATTTCCCCTCCTACCCTGAGGCATCCTGCTGCTACTTCCAACTTTATCCTCTCTGCCTTTCCTCAAGAGTTTTGATTGCCTTCATCTTTGTGTTTACGGATCCTGCAATGACCTGTTACAACTCCCAGCAGCAACAGGAAAGATGCTGATTTAGGCTGGGGGTGGCTGAAAGCTCACTCCTTGTGTTCCTCTTTCCAAATCCCATTGAAAAGAAGGAGTAAGAATTATCAGGGAGAGATGTAAGCCCTCCTGTGCCTTCCCAAAATCCAGCTGTTTGTACGTGCTTATTGCACAGCATTTCATAGGTATTTTACCAAGCATCCCATGATGTGCTTTATGCATAACAAATGGAAGCAATGCTGTTATTCTTGACCAAACCTTATGATCAGGTATCAGTAGATTGTATTTCATTCCCTTGCAACTAAGTGACAACTATATGACAACTATGCAACTGTATGAAAACTTCATATGAAGTTGTCCCTGAGGTCTGCAAGTCTAAAATCTGATTATGTTGATATATGCGCCCTACGTTTTTCCTGTCAATCTCCAATCATTCAGACTCTTAGGAGCCCAATATTCACAAGGAGACAGAGATAAATGGAAATCTATTCATTCCAGGTGGAGAGAGATGGCTGCAAAAATTACCCGAGTCTGTCCCCTTGTCTTTGCACTTACAGTGAACAAAAGTCCCTCCACAGCTACCCAGGAGAGGTATGGAAACTGCTTCTCTTTTGCTCCTCTGTACTGTAGTGTTACCTTGCAAAGGAAGTATGCCTGAGGTTTTGGCATGTACTGCCCATTGGGCTTGGTTCATAGCCCAGCAAACACTAAATTTAGGGTTGAAAAATGCTTAGAGTGTTTTGTGTCCAAGGCATGGTGCATATTTAGAACAGACCAGCGCTGCAGTGAGTGCTTCATATAAAGAAAAGGGCAGGACTTGATTGTAGCATTATTTTAAGCAATATTGATCTAGGATGTACAAGAAAGCTGGTTTACTAAGGGATTTAAAATTGCAGCAGCCTGCATAAGCACAGAGAAATATAAGGTGGCATCAGTGATATGCTGATAACATGAAGGGTGAAAACCTGGTTTTCCTAACCCCAGGAAGCTGGGCAGGAGGTGGGAAGGAAGGGATAATCTTTTCATATTTTCAGGGCATAAATCAGGACAGAGGTGCAAAATCTGGAAATGCATTAATAGAAACGATTATGATAATTGGTGTGAGAAAAATACTTGTCACTGATCATATTAAAGCATTACTAGTAAGTTCAGTTTTATTTATTTTGCTAAAAGCTGACATGTAAATCGGACTTTGATGGAATGGAAAATGTAACTTTCTGTCAGGCACATAAACTTTTTTTTTCTTTTTATCTTTTTTTTAACTGAAAATACTTTTAAACAGGAGATTCATCTACAAGGACTCATTCTTGCTTAAAGTTTTATTTCCAAAGAGAGCAGCAGTTCTTTTGAAAAGCAAGGTGAGCATCCCAGCAGTGTTGCTAGAGGTGGAATGCAAGAATAGAGGTAATGTGCACAAAAAGGTAATCCTGTCTGGTCTGTCATAGCTACTTAGGCTAAGTCCCCTGAAAAGTGCTTTGAATTAATCTCTGGGAGAGTAAATAACACAGTACATGTTACATTCTGAGCTCCTGGGCTTCAGCTCCAGCTCTCTAGACTTTGCAGGACACATGTTCATTTCCATCACACCATTTCTGATTTCTTTACAAATGCATCTTGAGTAATTTGTCACAAAGATAAACCTCTAAAGAACAATGTATGCGATATGGCTATTTACTTCCTTCCTACTCCAAAGGTTGCTCAAATGGATGAGAGATTTCCTGTTGACATCAATGGGCTCTGGAGCTGGCAAATAGAGGGGTGGCACAGTGGTGTTAGAAAGACTGGGAGAAGAAAAACGAAATTGCTAGAGGTATGTAAGAAGGGAGGTAATTTCACTGGACAACTGAATTATGAGGCAGCAACAGAAAAGTCTTGCTGGTTTATAGATTGTAAATTTATGCACTTTGCTGTGGGGACCCAGCCTTCTGCTCATGGCATCCACACAGACACACATATAAGTTATTTTTGGTATGCAGCAATTCAATTTGCACAGCAAATAGAGAATGAGATGTGCATGAAAAAAAATCCCTGGACAACTGTATGCAAGTTTTTTAAAACTTTGGTTCTGCTTTGAGACATGCAGGTGGCTGAATGTCATCTCAAGGAATGGATGAGATTTACAATTCATTTTAGAGGTGTTTGCTCAGAAAATAATATCCTGGGGTTTCTTTGGAGCTTGCAGTTCACTTCCTCACCTTAAAGAATTTATGACACAAAAATAGTGTGAGTTCAGTGCAAACCTGGGAAAAACTTCATGTCCAATGCTGTAGAAGTTTTATTTCTCTTTCTACAGAGGCTGCCCAGCCCTCTGCGTGTAAATTATTTCTTTAGTGTCCTAGACCATACTCTTCCGGCTTTACACTTTTTAGATGACCATGCTAGTTGAAAAAATGCAATCTGGAGGGACAGATATACTTCTACAGAAGTGCTGTCCTCTCCATGAGGACGTTTGAAGAGGTACTCATCAGCATCCTCTTAATTAGTGACTCCCCACCTCCTTGTCAAGACCCCTTTATTACATTCTGACTGTTTTAATTCCTTTGCCATGGTTGTAGTGGGACAAAAGGTTGCAGGTTTCCAGGGTGTGCACCCCATCCAGAAGGATGTGGTCCTCTGATTCAGTCTAAGCTGGACTGTCTTCTGTCCTGCTATCAATCAACTACTATCCCTTTGGCAACCCATATGGCTACACAACTGGAAAAGAAACAGTGGGAAAATATTTATTCTTTGGCTATCTTAAACTAAATTAGCTTCCTTAAAACAAGCAGAAAAAGCTAGTCTCTCTGAATGAAGTATCCTTGGATGATCATAGACCTCATTTCAGTAACTTGTGCTACCTATCCTGATATATGAATTTCCAGCCCTGGAGAAGCCAAATGCTATTCCCATAGCCAGACTGGCTATGAGTGCTCCATCCCTGGCAGTGTTCAAGGCCAGATTGGATGAAGCTTTGGGTGACATGATTTAGTGTGAGGTGTCCCTGCTTATGGCAAGGGGGGTGGAACTAGATGATCTTAAGGTCCCTTCCAACCATAACTATTCTATGATTCTATGATTATAATCAGTGTGGTTTCTAGTAAATGGATCTTGCTTGAATATCAGAGAGACAGCACAAGCAAGATATGCTGCAGATGAAAGGACTGTGGTGCCAACAATGATTATAGAACTTGAAACAATATGAAACAAATTTCAGACCCCTGTGTCACCTTCTTTTCCAGACACCCAACGAGGATTATTTTCTTCATTCTTCAGCTGTGAAATAAGGCCTGCATTGCCTCCTTTCAGCGATTCTACTACACGGCACAATATCTTACTGTCAGCAAATATTCATTAAGACTGCCTAAATTTTTCTTCACTCAGCTTTTTATAATACCTTTCTCTGTAAATTCCCTTTCCAACAGTTAAGTCTTCACTTCCAGTTTCTCTAATATTTTCTTAGAGAACATCGATTATTATTATTATTTCTTTAATATTTCCTTTGTATTTAGATATACTCACTAACTGGAAATCTTATCTAGGCAGAGTCTGAGGATGTAGGACATTTGTTCAGAATTTCTAGCTCTTCCAGACATATGCATGTGCACAAGTTGTCCAAACCAGCCTGTGTTTCACAGTTTCCTCCTAATTTTTATATTTATAGCCTGGAAATCTCAACTTGAAATTTGGGAGCCCTGTTCATCTGGCATAATCTCCTATATGTAGTCTGTGATTATACTGAACCACTAGTTAAGAAATAAGTTCAGCTCAGACACAGCAGAACTTCTCAACTGTGGTGGACATCAAAGAACCTTAGGAGGTCTTTAAGGCAGGGCTCTAGAAGAAGCCGTACAGTTGGCAATGAGGAAACATGACCATTTGTTGGGAAGAAAAAGGCATTCAAGTTATGTAGATGATTTGAAGGCGGAAAGTGTGATGTATAATATCTAGGAGAATCTGTGGCAAATTTTATTTGTATCAATCTCTGTATATCAGCAATAGAACTATTTACTAATTCATTTCTTTCATCACCCTACTTGTCATCCTATTTTCCTTTTCTACTGACTTGATTCAAACAAATAGCAGCATCTGAAGCGTGTGGGGAGAAATTACTGCATCCATCTTTTAAGTGACCTGCTTTTCTTTTTAAGCAACTTCTATGCCCTACCCAGGTTTTGGAGGTTCTCTTCTGGATAATGTAAAATGACATTAACTGGGCTATTTATATAACTGGAAAGTGACTGCATGATGGGATAATTAGCAGTGCTATATCTGCTGGAGTGAGTGACAACACGTAACACAATTTTGTGTTATCCAACACAAACAACAATGCCTGCAGGTTAAACAGTATCTGAGCAGCTGATACACCTCCTGTACTATTTCCAGGAGGCAAAGACTACTGGCTTCATTCGTGTGTGAGGCACAGTTCTAATGTGGTTTTATTACATCTTGCAGTACTTGCCCTCTGTGCAGGCCAATGTGTTTTGCAAGTAAGCTTGCTTTGGGCAAGTGTGGGTATTCGAGACATTTTGCAAACAAGTAAGGTTGTGTAGCTTTGCAGATCTGCTAACTAAAACATGACCCTTGGATGGAAAGGTTCAAGTGCTTTGCTAGTTGGTCTCACACTGTTACTCCTGGATGGAGTTCAACAGCTTGTGCTGTATTTCAGCTTACATATTACTTCAGGCTTGACCTGAAGCTATAGAAGCATGGGTGTGACCTGTTTAGCCCACATCTAGGCAAAAAGACCTTAGCTTTTCTGCTGAGAGCCTTGGCTTCTTTCAAGTATTAACACAGGCACAGCCACAGCAAAACAAGAAGCTGTAATGCTCTGTTCCAGTGTATTCCAAAGGTTAATCACACTCATTAAAAAATGTTGAAGACTAATTTGCTCAATTTCATTTTCCATAAATTGTTGTTATGCTGTTCTCTGCAAGACTAAAGGACTTTTTTGTATATGTTATTTTCTCCCCAGGAAGTTTACTAATGCACTAATCATGGCTGTCTGAAAACTTCTTTGAGATAAGATCGAATTTGCTCCTCATAAATATTTTTTTCCATCCCTTGAGCTATGTTTGTGTCTCCTCCCTATGCACCCTGTAGTTTTTCAACATCCTCTTTAAAATGTCAACACCAGAACTGGACATGCCATTCCTGCATGCAGGAAACATGCCAGCATCAGGTGAGCAGTGCCAGACAGGGAACAAAAAATCACTGCACTTCTTGCCTGCTGGTGCATCCAAGGAATGAGTTTGTTCACACTTTATATCACCCTTGCAAAGTATGTTGTGTTGTTTCTTTGTTATGAACTATAAATATGACTCAGTAGTTACTTACGGTTCAGTTCCTCACTTGTTACCTTTAGATCTGTAATACTGCATCTTACTTAGCTAAGTTTTGCTTGGATGGACCAAACTTTCAAAGCAAAATCTATAACTGTCTATATTGACCTTTATTCATCATGTCACCCTCTCTGATGAGGAACAATTCTGTGTAACTCCAGCTCACCTATAGGATACCCCACGGGAAGGTGGACTAGGAACTCTACAGCTCAGGCTTGTAATTTTGTGGTTACAATGCAGAGCTGTTTCATGTTTCACAAAAAGACAAGAGAAATCCTATTTAGCCTCAGTGAAGAGTATCATTACGATTGTGAAATGAAACTGGAGAGTGACATGTAGGTGAAACATTGTGATAATGTTCCCATGTTGTCAGCTAGTGTGAAATATGTCACCTCCATGACTAGAATTCATCCTGTCTGCAGCCTGCAGCTGCTTTGTATTAGCAGAGATTCTTGCCACCAATTTATCCGTATTCCATAAACAAGTTCACCCAAAATAAGATAAACTTTGGGCTCAAGTCTGTTAGGTATCTATTAGGACTTTGCCTTGCAAATTATCCTAGTTCAGTCAAATGAGTTCTGACACAACAGTTCATTATCTGAGGAAAAGAATAGCTTCTCATCATATGGAAGCCAAATATCCATTTTTTTTAATATCAAAGCTACGCACAAAGACTGTCCTTAAAACCCTCTAGTGGTCTATAATAACATGAAGATTAAAATGCTGTCTATTGCACAGGAGTCATGGATTGCAGTGTTTTGTCAAAGTACTTCTAGAGTAAAGCTGCTGCCAGAAAGGTAATGTCTTGCTGGCTGTACTATGCAGAGAATCGGTGTCAAGCTTTATAAGAGTCATTTAACTAAAGATGAGAATATAAGAAAAACAACTAAAGAATGGAACTTTCTAGCTATTTTACTCTAGATTTTTTGAAAGTGCTGCTGTAGTTTCCCTTATATGAGCAAGGCCATGTTACTGTAGCTGTCTTAAGTAGTCACTCAGAATGTGGACAGGGCTTCCAACTGATATGAAGACCATTGAGGAAGTAAATGGAAATAACTGTTGGTCATCTGTTCTTATGCAAAAGCTATAAGGGCTCTAATGAGAAACCATCAAGGACAGGTTCAGAGGAAAGGAAAAGAGGTACCACTTTATTCAATGTGCTGTTGAGCTGCATAGTTTTTTGCTTCATCATGTCTGAGGCTCATAAAGAAACATGAGAATTCAGAAGATTATCTTATAAGGTAACGGAAGAAAATGCCTTGCAATCTGAGAAGACAACAATTTTTCTCTGATATAGGAAATCTCTAAATCATAAATGTTTGGAATATATTTTAGAGAAATTGCACCATAAGCGTTCTTTGTTCTTGTATTCTTCCCTTATGCATCTGCAATTTTTAAAGATTCGGAGATGAAGTACCAGGTTATATGGATCATTTCTCTGCCCCAGTAAAGCTCTTTTATGTTATGCTGGCCTTCTTACAGAACTATACACATTCCCTACAATACTGGAGTCTGACTCTAACTGCTTCTGCAGTTTACTAGGATATCAGTACAAGGGAGGGGGGAGAGATTTGTTGGTCTGCATCATTTACAAACAAAATAAGCTAAAAGAAAAGCTCACTACACAGGGAACTAGATTTGGTATTCACTGTTGGGAAGCAACTGCTCCAGTAGGAAAGAAATAAGGGCTGGGTGGAGTCGAGAGGTTGGTAGAAAGGTAACAACAGGAGAGCAGGGGGAAGGGTTGCTGCCCAGCAGTGTACTTAAATATTCCTACAAAAGACCTGTGTGAGCTATGCCAGGTGTAGCTCATGATCAATGGGAATGGTGCAATGCTGGTGCGATCTGGCTGAGAAGCCCATGCCACACTGGCTGAGGTGTGCAGGCTGAGAGGACAGTGGAAGAAATTGCATCTGCTCTAAGTATCATGCTCTGCCAGAAAATCAGCTTTACACAGAATAGCCATATAGAAATATATGGAAATAAGGACCTGCTCTTTTAATTCAGAATACAATGTTCTCCAAGAAGAACTATTTTTAGGTGCGCTTCACTAAACATCATTGTATTTTCACACTAGAGTTTTTTCTCCTTAAAACTTTTCTCCCTATTGCACATTTGACTACAACTGCATTCTGAAACTCAAACATAAACCCATTTCTCTTTGCACTCTTCTAGCCAAAACAGAGGATTGACTGAAAATCTTTCTCATGAAGTTTTTCCCAGCTGTGCCTATTCACTAAATAAGAGAGAATTAGCTTCATAGTTGAAGACAGCACAGAAAGTTAACAACACTTAGTTGCTGTGTTAGATTGCAAACCCCAGGTGACTGGTAGGATACATGATTCTTGGATGATAGCGGTATTTTGGGGAATTAAATCCAGCTGTGCAGAGATTGAGTCAGTGTCAAGAAGCAAGGTGTGCTGGGAGTTCTAAAGTCATTGATAAAAAACTTCTGGTCATTGAAGCCTAAAACAGCTTTGATAGAATGTGAGTTTAGCCTGAAATCAGTTTGAGGCATTTAATGGAGAAGTACCATTGTCAGTCATAGTAGCAATGCATAAATAAAATCTTTGTTATTGACTTTACTAGGCAGTAAATATAGGCTTTCTGAGAGACCTCAAATGCATAGGTCTACCTCTCAAAGGTTCAATTAGCTGTTAGGTCTAAAGGTTTCAACTGCATATCTCTCTTTCTTGCTACTGATAGGAAGGGTGCTTCTGAAGATAGGGGTCAACTCTGGCCTAGAAACGCTAATCAGAGTAGAGGGGCAGGATCACCTCCCTCGACCTGCAGATCACGCTCCTTTTGATGCAGCCCAGGAGACGGTTGGCTTTCTGGGCTGCGAGCACACACCGCAGTCGGCTCATGTTCATGTTCTCATCGACCACCACCCCCAAGTCCTTCTCCGCAGGGCTACTCTGAATCTCCTCTCTACCCAACCTGTAGCTGTGCCTGGCATTGCTCCCACCCAGGTGTAGGACCTCGCACTTGCCATGGTTAAACTTCATGAGGTTGGCATCAGCCCACCTCACAAGCATGTCAAGGTCCCTCTGGATGGCATTCCTTCCCTCCAGCATATCCACCGAACCACACAGCTTGGTGTCATTGGCAAACTTGCTGAGGGCACACTCAATCCCGCTGTCCATGTCACTGACAAAGATGTTGAACAAGACTGGTCCCAACACTGATCCCTGAGGAATGCTACTTGTCACCGGCTTCCAGCCGGACACTGAGCCATTGACCACAACTGTTTGTGTGCGGCCATCCAGCCAGTTCTTTATCCACTAAGTGCCCCACCTATCGAATTGATGTCTCTCCAGTTTAGAGACAAGGATGTCGTGTGGGACAGTGTCGAACGCTTTGCACCAGTCCAGGTAGATGACGTCAACTGCTCTACCCCTGTCCATCAGTTCCGTAGCCCCATCATAGAAGGCCACCAAATGGGTCAGGCAGAATTTCCCCCTAGTGAAGCCATGCTGGCTGTCACCAAGCAACTCATTGTTTTTCATGTGCCTTAGCATGCCTTCCAGCAGAATCTGCTCCAAGATTTTGCCAGGCAAAATGCTCCTTTCCAAAGAGAATCTGAAATCAGTTCCCTGTAGAATCAAAGTAGCAGCGAAATTTAAATTGTTCTTCTCTTCTCTATTTTAGTCCTGCACTTAATTAAAAAAAAAAAAAGCCACCCTTAAATATTCAAAAATAAATAAAACTAGTTTTATGAACATTAAACCTTCACATGCAGTTCACAGACTGAAAGGGTGGGAGAAGAAAGTTGTTCTTGCTCTTATTTTGTGCTTCAAGTTTACTTTGCAAAATGCTTGGGTTATGAATAATGGTAGAACAAATTCTATTTTCTGTTCCTAATCTTCTTGTCTGTGACTAACTCCAAATTTTACCCTCCTTATCTGCCTTTGATAATTCCTGACTGCCATCATAACAGGATTATCCATTCTAAATGTTAACAGATCCAGCAGTCAATTCCCAAATCTCTGGGAATTCTGAGTCAGTGAACTATCCTGTTTGGGTTCTTTCAACACTAAAAGGCAACATTTTTTTTTTTTTTTAATATCTATATTTTAAAAATCAATGATTTTCCAGGAATTTTGATCAAAAGTATTTACACCTATGAAATACATATTCTTTTCTCATCTGTTTCAACCTCTCGCCATTACCTTAAGCTGTTGCTATCTGCAGAAGATGTGAGCCAAACTCTGTGCCTTGTTAAGAGTCTCTCCAGCCTACACGCAATGCAAGACTTTTTTGCAAGAGGTGCAAATCAGTTAAAAGGTATTTTTTTTAGATCTCTAAGACGTCATATGCTTGTGATGTAGAACTTCCAAACTTTTCCCCTTGATCTGAATATTCCTGCAGGGTAATTAACTTTGGACAGGCCCATAATAATAAAATATTATCAGCAAGTCTTCCTTTTCAAATGAGCTGAAAAACTTGTTTAAAGCATCTTCCATATTTGAAAGCATTTTCTCCTTCATAAACCCTGGAGTGCTACAGCAAAGCTGAGGCTGTCTGCATACAGAAGCCTGCCTGTCACTTCCAGAAAATTCAGATTTCATATGTCAAGGGCTTGTGTGAAAATTGCTCTGAGTGTTAATTGCCCAAATGATTCAGCTTTATAAGAGCCCCTCTTATGTACTCAAGTATGTCTCAGAGCATGCTGAGTGCCAATTTTCAATAGAGCCAGCTGTGCTGTGCTCCCAGATGTTTAAAGATCATTCTTGCCCATCATTTCATTCCCCCCCTTAAAATCCTGAGAAATTTGTTTAATGAAGTTACTAATGGACAAGAGCTTATTTCTTCTTTTTTACTTAAAAAAGAAAATAAAAATAGTCTCCCTAGAATGCAAGCAAGTTTGCTTTGGCTTTTCGTTACAATAGCACATTGTCAGGTCAACTGTGATGAGGAGATAAAAGCATCAGTTATGCAAAATTAAAACTATGACAATTTAATTTAGAAAGGATCAGACCCCTCTGCTTTCAAAGATGCTGGTTTTTGTTCTGTTTGAGGTCATTTTAACTATCCAATATACCTATTACAGCATGAATTGCTGTTGGAAAGCTAAACAAACAAACAAACAAAAAAAAAAACCCAAACAAAAACCTCAGTTTTAAGTTTTGGATTAAAGCCTTTTCATAAATATTCTTCATCCAGGTCTCAGTTTTAAACATGTTCATTGGTCCTTGACCAATTTACATTGTTTAGATTTTTTAAGTCAAAGTAGCTATACTGAAGTTAATTTATCCCAGTTGCCTGTAAGCTGAGCTGCAAATTTTGGATCCAAAGAACAAGAAACAGCCTTTTACAGGGAGATCCTGCCTGTGCTCTGCCTCAGTGTGCAGGTGCAGAGAATTTTAAGGAGAGGTTTTCTGTGCTATATGGTGATAAAATATTTGTGAGATCCAGGGCTTGATTTTCAGAGTGAGTGACAACCATCAATTCCTACTCTTATCTGACTCAGCTGACAAAAGAGATTTCTCCCAGACTGTGTTGTAACTGAGTTTGAACAACCACAGATAGAGCTGGGTTAATTCAGAATGTATTTGTGGCCAGGCTGTTCTTGAATCAGAAGTATATGGTTGTATTTACATAGCACAGGTGCTAGGCAATATGTGCTCACTTTCCATGGTTCCCAAGTTACTATGGTAGAGCTCATATTCCTTCGCAGGTCCATGTGTTTGTGTATTTACCCACCAACACAGCATTTTGAGCCCACAGGTTGCTCTGCTTTTACAGCATCAGATCCAGCTGTGAGTCATGGACTCTGCCCAGCATCTGTAGCTTCTTTTAACCATTGTTAAAGTTATTGCAAAGTCCATTTTTGCTGGTTCTATCAGAAGTGATAAGACCATCTGGAAAGCATTTTGTCTGCAGCTGATAGCCCTCACAAGCTGGTGGCAGATGTTCATGTGGAGGCTATTGATATTGTGCACAGATCTGAGAGATGTGAGACAGTGGAGCTCTTTGTTGTAACAATGGGTATAAGCAGCTGCTCTGAAAGAGAGCCACAGCCACGAAGAGCTGTGCAAGTCTGGGGTGGCCAAAGTGATTTTAGACACTTCTCATTATGAAGCTAAGTGAGGCATTTGCTTGTATTTCTATCAGAAGATCCATCCAAAATTAGGACATATCATGATATCATGATAAAAGCTTCTGCTTTTAACTGTAACAGTCACAATTTCAGTTCTCTTTATGACCAGTGGTTTTTAAAGCACCAGCCTGTATAACCACAGGAAAAGTCTTCAGTTTTGTGGAAGACAATAGAGCACCAGACTTGTTACTATTAGGAATAATTGAGCTTTGCCTGAGATATAGGAGAATTTTTTGTTTACTTACAAAACCAAAGAGTTTTCTATTTCAGTTCAGAACCAATTTAAGTTAGGAAAGCCAAAGTCAGCTTTGACTATGTCAACTAAAATGAAATGGGTATCTCACATACTGCTTGCTACTACCCTGACCCAGCTGCATCCTTCTGCAACCTTGTACTGATAGATGATGCTGTAGTTTTCTCAGGCTTTCTGGAAAATTATTGGCTGAGAGTTAAGACTTGAAGAAATAGTCTGAAACTTGCACTCACAGCAAGAACATGAAGAAGACAATGTTGGAAAATGTTGTAAGATTGTTACTAAATAAAAACCAAGGATATGTTCTTGCAGATAGCCTAGATCATGACCATAGAGATATGCGTTAAATATACAATTTTAGTAAATAGTACAGCATTTTCTAAGGGGGTTAATTTTCCATAATAATACTAATAAACTAAATCCAGAGCTATTGGAAGAGATGAACTACTGCATGGACTCAGAAATAGGCAGTGAATGATTATATATATTATCCCAGCTCTGCCTTAACCCAATGTACATAAAGAGAGGGCTAAGACCTGGGAAGGCCCTGCAAGGGAAAAATGTTTATTAGATAAAATGATATAAATACATTCTATGAATGTTACTACAGAGGCAAAACAAAAAAAAAACTGTTACTTTGTCTTTGTGCAATGTTAACGAATTTTACTGTACAGTGCAGAACTGCTGGGAAAAAATAGCTTTAGTAAATAATGACCTCTTATTCATCTGTTTGATTAAAGATGATTCTTCCTCAGACTGGTTATTTATTTGCTTTTTATTGCAGAGAGGAGACAATTATAAGGAGTTAAGAGGTGAATTTTTTAGTTCAAAACCAATTCAACTTTGGCCAAGAAATTGGTTTATAGGAAAGGTATTTTTTGGTCCATATGAGAACAACACTCAAGTAGTGCTTTCTTTTAAACCTTCAGTGTCCCCCTGCTTTGCATAGGAAGGCTGACATTCTTTGGGAACATGACCTTCATTAACTTCCTTATCAAAATTCCTTACTGAATGGTGTTTAACAAAAATGTTTTATCAAGTAAGAAAAAACCCCAACAGGACCAAACCAATAACAATCCCCTGCCTCCTGTGAAGACTTGGATCTTTGAAAATGTCAGCCAGAATCAAAGAAACTTCATGATTCTACAGCAGGAAAGGACAAAAACTGGACTGAAGGACTGGGGAAAATGTGAAAAAACTGGGACAGGTTTTCAAAATCCATGTAACTTATACCTCTGTGTGGGACAGTGAGTAAGCTGACTTGGAAGGTCAGGTAAGGTTTAAAGTAATCTGATCCTGAACTACTTGCTCTTCTCCTTTGGACTGTAATTCATTTTTCATTGCAGTTAGTGAAGCTGCAGAGGTGAGAGTTCTGGTTAAACTTAAACACAGCTGCCAGGTATTTTTTGGGGGGGAAGAAAGGGAGAGAAGTATTGAATATGACGAATAAGAAAAATAATTCTTTGGGGGCTGGGCACAAGTCTCTATAACTAATTTTTGTGGTTTAACTTTTGGCAAGTGTTCAGCACTTTGCTGTTCAGAGGAATCATCTTGTTCTTGATTCTGCACTGTGCTTTTCATTTTTCATTCTACTCCTGGTGTCAGAAGCATCATTCATGTCACGCAAGAAGAAAGATTGAGAGAGTCCTGAGCTTCCTTCATGGAACAGTCTTTATCCTTTACCAGAACACTGGGAGATGTAATAATCTCTCTGATTCTTCAACTTCTGTTCTGGTAGGTAAGTTGTGCTGCTGCTGAACAGAAGGGAATAGAAATATTTCAGCTCTGTAGAATTTCTGAGCATGAGGCTGTATTTCTGAGTAACATCATGGGAATATTAGAAAAGGTATGGAGAGCCCTGAGAATCACACATGCATTTATGAAACAAAAATGTATGAATCAAGAGCAAAGCAGAAATTGACAGTAAAGAACATCAGAAAGTGTAATTTAATCGAAATACAATACAAAATCTTATTCAAATTAAATATTACTTACAGCAGGCTTTATTAAAATACTATTGATCAATCCATTAGGTGCTGGAATGAATAGAGATGATTGTTCCCAGCAACCAAGAATGTGGTGTTGAGTTACATTTTATTACCATACCCATATGTCACACAGAGAAGGGCTTCCAAGTGAATCTGCTAGCAATCCCTCAGGGAGATTAAATACTTTCTTTCCAAGGTACTGGAAAATGAGTGCCTACTCAGGTCCTCCTGGCCATTAACCAAACATCAGAAATATGGGAACCTCTCTACATGTTGCCCTGGCAAGACTGGCAAAAGGATTAGGCTTTATATTTTTTTTTTTTTTTTTTTTAGCTAAAAAAAAAATTTTATTAAAA
>NDXB01002036.1:64785-84255 GCA_002631895.1 Agapornis roseicollis
GGGGGGGGGGGGGAGGGAATTGATCTCTTAAGTTGTGATAGCCTCTTCTCAGGTGTGAGCTGTGTACCATTTAGCTGGAAAACAGCATGGGCTAGATGTTCTGTTTCCAAGCCTATTTTTCTTATTCAGTGATAAAAATGCATCCCTCTCTCTGGAATGAATCACAGACAGTTTTTAATTACAGGACATGTGCTTTCCCTCTTCCTCCCCAGTGACTGTTGCAATTTCATATCTGACAGAAATAGGCATTCAGACCTCCAAAGGGAGTAGCTTGTATTTTCCCCTCAGGTCACCTCCAGAAGCTGCCAGACTCTGCAAGTTTCCAGAGCTGGGCTGCACCAAATTTGAAAGGGAGGGAGATTTATCCAGCAAGTTGGTACTCAGGTCACCTAAAACCAGCACAGTGGAAGGAGTGATGTGGAAGTCAGGCTCTCATCTGCACTGCTACCAGTCTCTGAAGAAAACAGAACACAGGATACACTTCCTGTTTGGGAAAGGCATGTGACAGAATGTGCCTGTGACAGAAGGCACGACCTTTTCTTTAAAGGAAATGGAAGTCAGAGAAAAACTCCATGCTGCATTTTATCTTAAAAACAGTGTCATGCAGTTGTACCTCCTGTTGCTTTCCCCCTCCCTGTGTTTAAAGCTGATTCTTATTTAGCAATGACACATTTTAAACAATTTTAGCCATCTCTGCCACCTCGCTGTTCCATTCAGTTATGACCCTTCTGACATAAGTCAGATGAATTTGAAATTAAAAGTTTCATTCATCACAAGCAAAGGAAATCAGAGGAGATCCCCCAAGAAGAGAAGGGTTTGTCTCATGCTCTGTTTCCAGCTCACAAATGGTTATGTCCTCAGGATGCAAGAGATTAGGCGTCTCACACAGAATGTGGGAGGAGGAAGAGTCTTTGTCTGAGATTCACAACTCTTAATGGATTCCAGAAGGGGAAATATTTTACCAAGGAGCAACTGCAAAGTTCAGAGAAATATAAAAGCATTTATCTCTCCAGTTGCATTCCTACCTGCCAAAACTGGGAGGGGTGATTTACTCCTCTTTGGAACAAGGAGTCCCTTATGGATCATTAATCCATAGGGAGAATTGGCTCAGGAGCCAGACATAGTTTCTTAATGTGCAAGAATCTTGAATCAACAGGGTATTCTTCTTGGGAAGCATACAGGATCAGTTTATCTTTATTTTCTCCTCACTACCCTTGCCTTTAATAATGGTTCACACAAGAAGTCTAGTTACCACTGATAAATCACTTTACCTTTATTAAAATCTGTGCTGATACTAGAAGATGAGGCTGCCATGAGCTCATCAATGTATTGGAAGCAGACTAATATTAAAAAGTGAAGATCTGAAATTAACAAATTCTGATCCAAAGTCCAATAAAATCGATATAAGCAATCTCAGGTTCCAGGGTACAAGTATCTCAACACCACTGACCTCAGTAAATGTAATGGTGACTTGCAGTGAGTAAGGCATTTCCTGAGAAGCTCTGACAAAATGCAAAGGAGATAAAAATAGTCAACTATTTGTTTATATGACACAACCTAACAATTTGAAGCTCTCTCTTTGCAGCTATAGGCAATCAGAATTCATGTGCCAAAAGTTATGGTAGGAAAGGGGTTAGATCTGGTGGACACCTCTTGGTATTATGTTCTCATTTCTTTAGGAGTTGTAAAAAATCTTATTTTGTCTCTGAAACCATATGAAAATATTTCCCCAATGTTTCAGTTGCTAAGTGAGGAACATTGAAGACTGGTTATAGCTATTCACAATATGCAGACATTTACAAAATGTCACTAATATGCAGTGGATGGCATTTTATCCTCTTTAGCAGAAAAATGTGCAGCAGAGAACTACATTTTTGTATTCAAATCTCACAAGGAGCATTCACATCATGCTCAGATTTTCTGTGCTCCACATAAGTGGTAAATCCACATCATTACTGCTGTAAATGACTTACAAAATCAGAAATGTGTCTGAAAGAGAAAGCCCTGATCTGCCTGGTGCCTTGGGTTTTATACTGTCCTGTGTGCCTATGCCTGCACGTAGCATCCTTTATTTTTGCTCTTTGTCAATTTTTTGTCACAGAGTTAGGCTTTAACAAGTTGAAAAGTTTTAAGACTGGAAAAATCATTTTTACTTGTATTGCCACCTGCTGCTTCATTTCTTCCATAGTGCTTAAATGTCCAGGCATGTAGCTTTGAAACACGCTACCTTTAATGCACTTAAAAACCCTGCTGGATTTCCAGCTTGCTTTGATCTCCACAGTCCAGAAACTATCTCAGAGAATACAAAGAAATATGTTTAGGGGAAAAACATTTGCAAGGAGAAAACCCTAAAGTCCTTCCAACTTTATATGCTTTGCCAGTTAACGTCATACCTAAAGTTGTTTTTTTTGCATTTTATCTTTATGCTTCAGAGGGTCTAAATCTCTGCCTAGAATGAGCAACTTGATCAGGAAAGTTGGAAAGATGGATGCTGTCAGTGCCCTTATCATGAGCACTGAAGTGGCAAATAATTGTTTGGTGATTTTAATTTAGAAAACAGATGGAGATGGAAGGAGAGATGATTTCTATCCTGAAGAAGTTACAGAATGAACAAAGCAATAAAACAATAAAAAACATTTATGCATTTATGCAATAGACAATATTGTATTTTGTTAAGAAGGAATAGAAAGGTTGTGAGAAGAAAGATGATAAGACCTTGCTAATAACCATGAGTAGGGAAGAGATGTTGACTGAAGAGCTGGAAACAGAGGAAAGACTTGCCTAACTCAGGCTATGAGCAAACCAGATTCTTTCTGGAACTGTACAACACCATTTTTTCCATCTCTCACCACATGAAGTTATCATGCATGCCTTTGTGCTAATGGCTTGTACTTGAGGCAATCTCAAATTGTCCCCTGTACAGTAAGTAGCTAGAAATGGAAGCCTGGCTCTTTGGGTCCAGGATGTGGAATGGTTAACTTGAGAAGAAAGGAGCATAAACTGGAGAGATATGTAGAGACAGATGAGTAAGTAAGAGCGTGGGAGCTCATACAGAAGGTGAGATAGGTGATCTCTTCATCAGGGACTGATAGGATAAAGGGTACTGTTATAAGAGGAAATTAAGATTGAATATAAGGAAGTTCTTTACTGTGAGGGTGGTGAGGCACTGAAACAGGCTGCCCAAAGAAGTGATAAATATTCCATCCCTACCAGTGTTCAAGGTCAGGTTGGACACTGCCTTGGGCAATATGGTCTATGGTGAGGTGTTCCTGTCCATAGAAGGGGGTTTGGAACTAGATGATCTTAATGTCCTTTCCAACCTCAACTCTTCTATGATTCTGTTCTATTCTGAGTTTTCCTTGTTTTAAGAATAATTAGGCATCCTGACACTAACCGTGCTTGAGCTTTATGTATGGAGAACACACTTCTCGGTGGGAGATGGGAGATTGTCACAGGCAATCAAAAAGTTTTCAGAATTGGTCCCTTGCCATTAAAAGGACACAGCCTGCACAAGAAGGCCCTACAAAGTACTTTTCTCCTCCCTAACTTACTGCTATTCTTCTTGGGTGTGCTGATGTTAGTAGAAGCCATTGACTGGAGCATGACTGCTCCAGCTCATGACTGGATCAAGAAGAGGCTCAGTAATAGAAAAAGTGACAGGGTATGAAGAGCACACTAAGTGGTTTTGAATAAAGAGTGAGAGAACCATAGACAACCATGAGTTCTTTTTTTCTCAAAGCAAAGGGGAAGCTGGAACAGAAGTATGATGTTCAATGACAGTTTTTGTTTCCTGATCTTCTCTGCTCAACACCTTATGCAGGGTTTTCTGTAGATATGAAACATAATCCTTTGTCTATCCACCTGTTTATGTTACTAAATTGCCATTAGTAACTAGTAGTATAGGCTTCTTTCAAAAAGTCCCCAGTGAGAGTAAAATTGGATTTCCATGCAACAGAATCCAAAAATCAAAGTCCATTGTCAGGATTTTCCAAAGTATGGAAATTCAAGAGATACAGACAATAATAAACTCTCCCAATAGTGTGATCCAGGACATAAAAACATGTCCCAGGTTGGAAATAAAAATTCCTAGGTGATGCCAGGAAAGATCTGGAGGGGGGAGGTGTTGTTTCATAGCTGGCTGTCAAGATAACAGAGCAAAGAGAAACCAATGAAGAAAAAGGAGGGAAATGGAAGGGAGGGCAAATCCAAAGGAAAAAAGGCCTCAGCCGAGAGGATGACAGGTGAAGATTTATGTCTTCCTTGCATGTGCTTTTATTCCTTCCCACTGCCAGGACTGTGGAAGGTCCTTGAAAGAAGGGAGGAAATGACATTTAACAACTGGGATATGTGTGTCTCTCCTATGTTGGGATATGAGTGCTTATCTGTGGGCTGAGAAAGGGAGAGACAGGAAGGATTGGGAGATGCAGAGGACATCTACAGTGGACAGCTTGAGAGGGCAAGTGTAAAGGAGAGGTGGTGATAGAGACTGTTCTGCTCTCTTAGAGCATCCTTCCATCACAGATACATTAAGATTTTAGTTTTCTGCTCTCTATATTGAATAGGACAGGGACTGTGCTCATGAGACTTGAATGAACCATCAATAGTTAAAAGAATAACCTTTTCTAGCTCATAAATACTGGTTATTAAAGCCTCAGGAAATAACAGACTTTACAGAAAGTGAAATTTCATAGTAAATTGGTAAATTTCTGGCCCAAATACATACTAAGAAATCCTCGAAAGCAGAATTCAACAATATACCTATATAGATCCCAGAAGACAGAAATATAATATAAAAATCCAGAATGCCATTTGAAACATCAGAATTTTTGAAAACATGCACAAGTTTTCTGAATTCTTGTATGACTCCATTTTTATGGTAACTTTTCTCAATCCACTAGAAATATTTTTCCTTGTACTCATTCATACATATAACACATTTATCACCGATGGTTAAGTAAGTGATTTGTGGGCTATTTCTGTTACCTAAGAATTATTTGTTTTAGCTAAAGTTGGTCATTAAGAGCTGCTTTTTCATCTCTTATAAAGTGACTGAAATTTTTGAAACATCTAACTAGCAGATGAGAAAATCTTGCTTTTGTCATAGTAACAATACCCTTTCAAAGAAAATAAGCTTATTTCTCTTGTGTACAGAGAATAAATTTACCTACACAAAAGGATCAAGTTAACCTGGAGTGGAACACTTCTGTAAAATCTATTCCAGTATAAATTAATTTTTCTAGAACTGTGTGAGGTGGATGATTGAATTAATTCTTGAATAAGTATTCTGTTTCCAAAGGAGAGTAGTTATTCTTTAAAGAATAACTTTTATTTCAGCATGAGTATGCTAAAATCATGAGTTCTCTAGAAACAGCACAGATGTATTACTAGAGGAACACAAACCTGGCCAAATTTTCTGTCTGCTTGAGGTTTAATCTTGCACCACTCGCTGTCTGAAGAGGAGTGCAGACCTGGCCTTTCTTGTTCTGGATTCTCCCCTTTTAAATAGCTTGATCCATAAGGGACATCTACTTTCTCCTTGTTTCTTGAGTCACTGTCATTACTTTTATCTGGATCTTTTCTTATGTGGACATGGGCACTGGATTCAAGAGGAATCCAGGCAAATATTGTAGATGTTAAAATTCAAAACATGGAGTGATTCAGTGTCTATACCATCATGAGCTGCTAGACTCTGAAAGTACAGTCAGAGGCATCTGAATCTGGCATCTGCAAGGGATAGTTTGCATAAGGCCATTTTGCTAATGTTTTATTATATCATATGAAAGATATTTTGTAATGTTTTCCAACTTCTTGCTTATAGTTCAAGTAATCTTTTTGCTTTCTTCCTTGTTACTGAGCTTATGCCTCTGTGATGCCTCATTTTTTCTGCTACTTCTGAAGGTTATCTACCATATAAAAAGGGAAGCATGAAGTTGTGAGTATTGGTCTGTGACTAGACGTGCATTTGGGTAAACAAAACTCTCGAAACCAAGAGATCTGACCAGTGAAAAGCTATATAAGTATTGAAAGGGGGCGTTTGTGTGTGTGTATATGAATGTATGTATGTGTACATACAGATTTGCAGTATATTGTACCTACATACGCTCTGTGTGTGTATATACGTACGTATATAAACAGCTTAAATCTATCTTCTAGATTTGATGTAACCAAAATGGTCTCTGCAAATCTAAACACCCACACATGTGTAAGGACTTGATGTCTGCTTCTGCATTGCTGTGACCTTGTCATATTTGCTCTTTATAATGTGGATCGCCTCATAAAACTAGACATTTAAAACATTCAGTCACCAGTAAAAGAGGCATTTATCACACAAGATAACTTGGAGCTGTCTCAGGGTGTGTTCAAAAGCCCCCCTGCAACTTACTGATAAAAAGCTTAACTCCATTTCAGGGCTTATCTGAAGAAGAAAGTAGTAGACCCTCATGAAATAACTGAATTTGATGGGTTTTCTTCTGTGAGGAAAAAGAGAGGGAAAGGGAAGGCGGATGGGTGGGTGTGTGTGGTGGAAATCACTGTAAAACTTCAATGCAGTAAAACAAGTTTAAACCATTGAGATTCTAAATAAAGTTTTCTGCTTCATCAGGAAGAGCCCTGTGGTGAAACATATGTCAGAGGAGAAGAAGATATGAGAAGCTGGCCTCCTTTGCAGATGAGAAGATTAATTAAGAGGAAAATCACTTAGCCAGATGTCTCATTGGTGAAACTACACGTGCAAGGTACATCTGCAATAAGGGAGCAGCATAGCACAGTGCATTTGACTTCCATGCTAACATGGAAGCTATAGGAATCTGGTGTGAATTAGATCATGCTGACTCTTGAAGAAACAGAGGAGTACAGATCTTTTTTCAGCTACAAATTATAAGCTGCATGTCTGTTGTCATAATGTTGTAGTATCGTTACTTGATGCAGTTGAGTTACGGGTTACAAATAAATTATACAGAGGAAACAGTCCTTTTCTCCATTCGTGTTCATAAATTTTTGGGAAATCAAACCTGATTTCTCCAAGTGCCAATTTTCTTCATTCACCAAGTAGTTTTTCAGAATGCTTAGCAGCTGGTGAATTTTTCATCAACTTATTACTAGGGTAACAGTGTCAAATTCATTTCACTTAGGAACTTAAGTCTTTCAGAAGTAAGTAAAATAAGTAAAGTCTTTCAGAAATAAGTGAAATCTTTCAGAAGTAAGTAAAATGCAGTCTGCTGTCCAAATACCTGCCCACTGAAGGTGCTTATATATTCTTTCACTATGGCATCTGGGTGTCCCCCAGTTTTTCATGTATTTCCTATCAAAACTTGGATATGAAGGGAAAAGAACCAACCAACCAACCAAACAAACAAAAAACCCCCCAAAAAATCCCAAACAAAACAAAACAAAAAAAAAACCAAACCAACAACAACAAACAACCAACCCCCTCCCCACATGTAAATAAATATCCTACCAGTGCCAAACACTGTGTTTAAATGTTTTCTGATCTTTCTGTGGGAAACAAATAGGCCAGTTGCTAAATGACTTCTGAGCTATGTCTTTTTCCCAGGCATGCATTACAGAGTTAGAGAAGTGGGAAGCAAAGAACTGTTGCCCCAGTGGATCTACTGTAATCAATACTAACTTCTACCTACTGGCTGTTATAAAATGTGTTCCCATAGGCAAAAGCTGCCTCTCCAGCAGTGTCTCTGGAAAACAGTAATTTCTCTCCTACCTGTAATCTGTCCTCTCTATGTGGTCCACCAGTCTTTTAAAGAAAGGGTGCCTGTACAGCACCTAGCACAATCAGATCTCTCTGTTGGCTTGAATTTCTCTGTACCATAGGAATACTAATCCCTTCCCAACAATAGAGACAGGCACTCCACAGAGCAGACACACAAATGGACTTTCAGTAGAGAATGCAGTCCCAAAAGCCTGTTTTACAAAAGGCTTTGCTGATTGGACTCAGTCATTTGAACAGCAATGGATACAGGGTATATTCCACAAGAGCCTAGAAAGAAAGGTGCAGCAGTATCAGCAATGAGATGCAGACACTGCACAATTCTGTAATACTAATAGGCTTAAGCACATAAACAGCCATAACCTGTTTGGTTGGTTTTTAATATTTGTGTGTGTGTGAAAAGCAGTGCCCAGAAATGCTGAGAGCTGTGCATTTTAAAAAAGCAGAATCCTATTTGGGTGGACTCCCTCCCATTCCCTCCATCTTAGTGGTTTGTCAACATTTCTGCTGTTAATTACTGAAAGTTCAGGTGCATTCTGAGCCTTTCAGTTTGCAGATTTTCCTATCAACATCTCAGGCAATGAGGGTGTCAGGAAGAGTCCTGTGGTATAAAGTCAAATTTTACAATTCAAATGCACGTGCAATTCACATGTGCTGGCAGACAAATATACAGGCAAAAGCAATTTACATAAATGCTTCTGGGACATATTTTGAGACTTCTGTGCTAAAAATGAGAGGTTATTATAATCTATGTTTCCTTGTTTATAAATGCTTACAGGTTTATCTGTGAAGACCAAAATTTTCATAATCAATAGCCTCCAATTTTGTTTATTAGTTACTGTCACAGACAAGTGCTTCTGTTGATTAAGAGCAATGAAATCAAATCTATTGCCAAGGCAGTGAATAACACGATTAAAAGTCTACAGGAATCAGTTGCAGCTTTTCACAGGCCCTATGTGGAAGGTAAATGTTATTGCTCCAGGAACATTTAAAAGACCATGAGTTGGGGGCCATTTTTGCCCAAGATCTCAGCTTCTTTTGGGGGGACAGCCTACACATACTTGACTCTTTTTCCAGAAGCCTTAGCTGTCACTGCCACAGGGGAGAAGCTGGGCATGATGGAGCCAAAACCTGCTTGTGGGTCAGAGGCAGCACCAGGATCTGCTCCCTGAAGCAAGCACAGGGCCTGCCTCTGGGCTATTGCTGAACTGCAGCTGGCAGCACAGATGGAAAGCATACAGATCACAAGGCTTGCTTTACTTCACCCTGTTTCTGACCCTCTTCCTCTCTCTGCAACTGGGGCATGGCCTGAGGTCCAGTCTTAACTCCTGATTTCTTTTTGGGCCAACTGTTCTACATAGCACAAACCATACTGCTTCCCTACCCACCAAGAAGGAAAACCTTATCTGCTGGAAGCTGATGAGGAAGAGAAGCCTCCACAAACTGCTTTCCTTAACCACTAATTCCATGACAGCTGGCATTTGGAGTCTAGAAGGCCCCAGATAAGACATTCCCAGCATGCCAAGTACAGATAAAGCCTGTAAGGTGCAGATCTCCAAGTGGAGGAACACCACTTACCCCCGAAGATGGCTTTGCCTCCACAGACTGAACCTTCAACCTAGTGATTTTTATTTGCATGGGTCCTTCACCGCATTTGAGCTGTCCCATTGCCTCAGAACTGGGTCACTGAAATCTAAAAGATGACAAAAATGGCAGTCTGGACAGAGATTGCCAAACCCATGTAATTCCTCAGGTTTTGTCAGTCTCATTTGTTAATAAGTCAGGCAGATACTGCCTGTACATCTGCAGAGGTGGGAGGAAGCAAATCCTTCTGGTGATGCACTTAAATATCAGGAAGTTCACATTCCTTCAGTCAGGCTACGTCTCTTACATCAGAAAAAAAAAAATACCACAGATACATAGCACAATATTATATTGAATCCAAGCCAACAAAATTAGAGCCCAGCTCTAGTTTTGGCTTTGGTAGCAGACTTCTTTACTTAGTTATTTTATTTTATTCCAGCCACACACAAATTTCCATTAACAGTGAATGATGAAGTAAATATATACACGCTGCCTAACATCAGTAGGCTGAATTACTGG
The DNA here is from genome assembly GCA_002631895.1 of Agapornis roseicollis. Taxonomy (NCBI): domain Eukaryota; kingdom Metazoa; phylum Chordata; class Aves; order Psittaciformes; family Psittacidae; genus Agapornis; species Agapornis roseicollis. The sequence continues at coordinate 74,612 of NDXB01002036.1, forward strand.
CTCCCTTACCTCCCTGTTGAGTGCACAGACAGCCCAATCAGAGCAATGGGATATCTGAGCAGTACATGGGAAATGCACGAGATTAGGTGGTGAGATATCCCTGTGTAAAGGCAGAATACATTTTCAGGGTTCACAGAATTTAATATTTTAAATCTGAAACAATATTCTGCTCCCACCTGGATTGCCATGATCATACTGTATTTATAGAATGAATAAAAATTCCTTGTCATCCATGAGTGAATACAAGGAGATAAGCAAAGAACATGAGCAATTAGGTAACTTAACAGTGTTCAGTTTACATCAGCACACAGGTGCTCTGTGGACTCACCTGCAGGTACTCAGCAACAAATTAATATGTTCAGTACAGTCAAAGATTTTTGCTGTTTCTTTATGCATTTTCACACACATTTCAAATATTTTCACTATGGTTATGAAGCAAAGTTATTTTCCAAATTACTCTTCCTCTCTGGCAAACATCTGCTCTTCATGCTGTGCAGTGCCTGTCAATACACTGATCTTTCAGTATCTTGTTTCTCGCAAAAACTGATGGAATTTTAGAAAAAAATAACACTCTTTCCCCAGGACCTACCTCCAAAACCTCAACTATTATAAAAAAAAAAAAATGCACCAAACTTGCATTGTGCAGGACTCTAGTACTATCAGAGTTTCTTCTAATTTAATTCAATTTTTAATCTGTAAATTTGATTGATGTCATTTGAAAAAAAAGTACAAAAAAAAAAAAAAAAAAAAAAAAACCACACCCAAAAAAAAAAAAGAGAAAAAAAAAAAAAAAAAAAAAAAACAAGCAACAAACCAAAAAAAGCCTAAAAAAAAAAAAAAAAAAAAAAAAAAAAAACCAACAAAACCAGCAACCAACCAGAGACAGGCTGAAACAAAATACAAGAATACAGGAACATTCTGTCTGAATCAATAATGGAAATTATGATGGCAAATAAAGAATAGATAATCGCTATTTTTCAGTCAGAATACTTCCTCTAGCAAGACTGTAAGCCAGTTATTTTCACTGGCAATCATACGATTCTAAAGTGCTTCAAGCTGAGAATTCCTGTCTAGATTTTGGAAAGAACAAGAGAACCTGATGCATCAGCCTTTTTTCATTATGAACAGGCAACAGGCCCCATGAGGTACTGACTCCTCATCCGGATCCACTCTAAGTCCTTCTTTGGGGTCCGCTGACAACCTAGGTCTGTTAGAGAAGTGATTTGTAATGTATTCAGCACTGTACAGCTGGTCCTGGTACTGTCACCAGGCCAAGCCTGTCACTAAAGATACAAGATTGGGTCTGGACACTTGATATTGAATAATGATCAAAATGCTCCCCAATGAGTGATGACCACCCTCCTGAACGTGCTTGGTTAGCACCAACAGCAGTAATCTATTCAAGCTTTTCCAAACCAAAACTCTCAGAATCCTGAGTTAGCATGCACATTCTTTCCTATCAATAGTAGAAATATTAGAATTAGAATAGAATAGTAGAAAACAATAGAAAGCAAGGTATAAAATTATGAACTGCGGAATAAACCAAAAGTAAAATATAATACAAAGCTAGCATCTAATCTTTGTTGTTAATTAGAACTTGCAAAGAGGACTAAAGGACTAAATAGAAATTGCTAGTCAGGATTCCAGAGATGCTGCTCATTGTGTCATTTCTGCTGGATCAGCCTGCCTCATTCAGAGCTTGGGAAACATTGTCAGTGTCAACATCCATACAGAACAAATATTCTTACAGCAGTCTCTGGATCAAATCCTGAACTGCAGGCAGCTCCCACAGTGATGCCTGTACTTTCTGCCTTTATTACTGATACCACAGAATCATAAACAATTCTGCTATTTGCAGTTTATTAAAAATAATACAAAAATACTGTCTTGAACTAAAACAGGAAAGATTATACTAAAGCCATAAAAGGGTTATGGAGATACTGAAGCATCAAAAACTCAGATTTCCCACTGACTTTTCTCAGCTTATCAAATCAGAATTCAATGCCTTCCCCTCCACTTTTTTTTTTATTTTTAATACTGTACCAAAATGAATGCTGCCATGCTGCAGCTGAGCCTCTGCTCATTTGACTGTTTGGGCCAAATTCTTTTTTATTGAAATATGCAGTGCTATGCCAGCAGAGGACTCACCCTCCTGTACACTCTCTTGTTGAGAAACTAATTTGCTTGTCCTTAAGCCCATGTTTCTAAATTTCCAGGAGCAGTCAGGCATTGTGGCTTTAAATAGAGACTGCCAGTCTGTGCCTTGCATCTCATATTACACACAGGCAGCTTGAGACTCTAAACACAAGCTGGGCAGCACCATTAATATCTTAGAAAAGCATCAGTATGGTTTCGAAATGTTCTATATTTTCATTCCTGAAGGCGGGGGAACAGAAAAACATTCAAATGAAACTTTTCTAAGCCAGGGTTTAGGCAGAAATGTTGCTAACTTTGCTCGGTCCCATTCAGGAGCCAGAGTTTGCAGAGCTCGTTTCGGTTCTTTACAGACACGCGTGCGCACACAAACAAAAAGAAAAGAGTTTTATAAAAACTTTTTTCTTCAGGATTAGTCTCAGGCATTCTTTTTTTTTTTTTTTCATTTTTTTTTTTCCATTTAAATTGTTAAAAATTTTTNGCAGAGCTCGTTTCGGTTCTTTACAGACACGCGTGCGCACACAAACAAAAAGAAAAGAGTTTTATAAAAACTTTTTTCTTCAGGATTAGTCTCAGGCATTCTTTTTTTTTTTTTTTCATTTTTTTTTTTCCATATGAATCGTTAGACAGTCTTTTCCTTAAGCAGCAGACTGATAAATCCACTGTTATCGTAAGGAGAGGGGGATAAGGGTACTCACGTGGTTGAGATGTCGTATTGTTTTGGTTACTCATAATTTATGCCTTTGAAAAATGCCTTATTTGTGTTGACAGTCTTTCTTCCCTGCTCAGAACCGACGGCGGAATTGAACAGAACAGCTGGAAGAGCCCAGGAAAATGCTGCTCTTGTTCGGGCTCTCCTTGCCTGGCTCCTGACCCCTTTACAACTGGAAAAGGAAACAGCACATGTGTCATTCTCTTTTGCCTGTGTAGCTCACATGAGCGGGGAGGGGCACCCATTTGCAGATAGCAGTAACTGTATTCAAGTTTTGCAAGTCGGATGTATTCCACCCCTTTGCTTTTATTAGCCAGCAACCAGTAGAAAGAAAGTGCTGTTTTCATTCTTAGCCAAATCTAGATGCACCTATCAGATTTGTTTCCCAAACCCCTACCCACCGCTGTTGATATTATTTAAGTGCAAAACTTGCTGCTGACTCCCTTCCCAAACTGCCTATCATCAGTGGGTGAGACTGGATGTAGGGCTTTCAATTTTCATTGCCCAGCAGCATCCTTAACACTCACAATCTAACTAATTCTGTTCTTTTAATGGGTGAAAATTGAGAATGACATTTACTGACATTTACTGGGTTAGAATAGTTATGCCAGCATATAGCAGAACTCTACACTGCGCTGAGAGCATGGAGGAACCGGTGGCTGTGTCACAGGCTGAAGCACAGGTAACTCCAGTCCTGGCTCTGACACAGGTTTCCAGTGATACCTTGGGCAAAGCATTTAATCTCTGCCTCAGTTTATCATCTGTAGAATAAAGATGATACAACTGTTTTCCTTCCAGTCTTGGTTTCTGTATTTTAATCTGCGGGCAGGCATTGTTGACAAATATGATATATTTATTGGTCTGCACAGGCTAATTCACCCATACTCTGCAGGAAGCTTTTCAACCTGGACTAAGCTACTAGCTCCCTCATTTATATTGCTAGCATTTAAAGCTATCTGTTTGGCTGTCTGCATGCTATATTACAATCAGCAGCATGTAGTAGTTTTAAGTGTGTATACAGTCAGCCTGGGGTTGAAATGGACTAGGAATTTTAGGTTGTACCAAAAGGCAAGCAATTTATAATGCATATGTCTTATACACTAAGAAGAGGGGACAAAGTTTCCATTTTCCTGGTCTCTGTGAGTCAGGATGAATTAGCCACCTGCCCATAACAGCAAAAAAAAAAAAAAAAAAAAAAAAAAAACAGTAACCATCAGAATGGAAGTGGAAAAAACCAGAGTCCTGAAATGCAGGCTGCGACTCATCCTGTTTTGCAAAACTGTTACAGGATATTTCTGTAAAATCATCTCAGTGACCTCCTACAAAAAATGAATGCTGAAAACTTGGTTCACAATATTTATTTAACAGCTATAGGATGGAAAGAAGAGTGACTTATTTACATGCTAATGACAAATAATAGATTGTTTGTGAGCAAGGATAGAGTAAAGGACATCAGTCAGCATTTTGCACTCTCTGGGTTTGTGGTAGAGAGCCCTGGAATAGTTAGTGATAGACAGAGCAAAGCAAGGCACAAAACAAAGAGAGAAAAATAATAGCAAAACCTGACATTGCTCACTGGCTTCAACTCTATAACACAACATTGATTTACACCAGATAGCTTCTCTATGAAAACAGTGATGGGACTGTGATCTATTACTTCCTCTTCTTCTATATTTGAAGCACAGTGTGCACAGGTAAAAATGGAGCTTTCTGTCCTGGGTCAAAAGAATTATCAGGCAATGTTAATACATTTAAATCTTCCATCATCTTGATCTCTGAGAAATTTCAGAACTGTCAAGAAAAGACTTCTCAGCCACCACAGCTGAACTGAAGGATGAAGGTATTGATGCCTTCATTATGTTAGTGCCAGTGGGCTAGACCCTTCCTGGGAATTTTCTGTATGCCAAATGCCATACAGGTACCCAAGTGGGCTGCACTAAACTGAGCCTGGTTAGCTCCTACTGCTTGACCCCTCTGCATCTGTGCAACATGTCCTGCATCTGTCTTCTTTGGTTTTATAACGGCTACTGTTCTACCATCCAAATCACTGAGAGAGTTATATCCAACTTTACATGAGAGGATTCTATCAGAAGCATTTTCCACAAGGGGAAATCCCCTTTAACACATTGATATCTTCACTTTTCTTAGGACTTCTTTCTTTGCTTATTGGGATTCCCAAGAAATCAGAGAGCCATTTCTCAATGCTGTTGCTTGCTCTCAAGCAGGCCATTAAAGAGATTTTCCCTGACCTTTCCCACTCATCGTTAATGGGAAATATGTGAGGTTGAAAGGGAAGTAAGCACAACAGCTCCACACAGCCCAACATGCTTCCGAAGGAGCTTGAGACTGGGGCACAAAACAAAGAGCCCTCCAGTGCTCTCTGCCTGCCCTGACCCTCAGCAGACTGTGCCTGGGGGACAGGAGGCATCAAAGGAACCCAGAGCAAAAGATGGGAGTAGAATGGTGGTGTGGAAAATAAGTGATTAATCGCTAATACCCTGCTTGTCTGACTCTCTCCTAAACTTTAAATAGAGCAGCTGCTTCTAGCAAAAAAAAAAAAAAAAAACACCATCAAACGAAAAAAAAGAAAGAAAACCAAAGNAGTGATTAATCGCTAATACCCTGCTTGTCTGACTCTCTCCTAAACTTTAAATAGAGCAGCTGCTTCTAGCAAAAAAAAAAAAAAGCCACTCCCCCAAAGGCAAAAGAGTGAAGATAACAGAAGGGTAGCTGAAAGCATTTTATATCTAATGGCTGTGGCATTCAAAAAAGGATCCACCAGATCTGTGGGATAACACAGCTATGCTGGGAAGTGTGTGTGTCAGCCATGTGGCTTTCATCAGCCAATTAACTGATCTGGAGCCACCATACTCCCATCAACCCACAGAAAAAGTATTGGATCCTTCCCTGGTGAATACTTTTGTATTTCCAACCTTTGAAAGCTCAGAGTGCTTTTCTAAGCAAGCAAACCAAATGTGCCTTTTTATCTCAGTGGTGTTTTTAGATGTGTCAGTCCTTTCTGGTCCAAGAGTGCTAGTTCAGAAGGGAGGCCTCTTTTGCCTCTGATACTTCAACTTATCCTACTCCTAAGAAGAGCTATGTAATGAATTCATAGTCAGACCCACATGGTTTTTCTCTTTGATATTATCTCACTCCAAGATAAATGATATTTCACAGTCATTCAGGCTTGGCAAGCCAATGCCATGTGCTGCAGCTGTTGTTCCCAACAGGAAGGGGGTGTGTGTGTGTGTGTGTTAAACTGCACTCAAAGCTAAATAAATAAATAAGACAAAGGAAAAAGTATCTCTTCAAAAAGCTGTGCTGGACAACAGTAGGACATCACACTAAAAACCCCTGTCTTCACTGGATTTCTATGGCAAAACCTAATGCAAAATTGGTAATCTTAGCTGTAAAAACTGTGGCAGGATTGAAAGAGGCTTAGTGGAAAACAAAGTAATATCTCTTGTTGTCCACCCTGCACAGACTCTCAGCCTCAGAGAGGGTGTTTGGACCCACCACCTGGACATTTGACAAGAGGATGTAGACTGTCTGAAACAACTCTTGCCTAGTTGCAAGTTCAAGATGGGCCTCGTGCCCCTGCTGATGGACACTTTTGTGTGAGCCAGTGGTGTATCCCACCAGGCCATGTGCCATGGTCACCTAGCCAGCTGGCATGAGAGGTGCTGGCTCTCTTCTTTCCTCTGCTGGCTACATGCTTTGAGCTGTCTTAAACATGCCAGGCTGGTGAGCTATGTGTGGTTGGGGTGGATCCCAAACTCTGAAGACTTTCTGCTGTCTTAAACATGCCAGGCTGGTGAGCTATGTGTGGTTGGAGTAGATCCCAAACTTTGAAGACTTTCTGCAGGTCAAGGAGAGATATAGCTATGGTGCATCAGAAGCTAGGTTGAATGTTGAAGGAGGGATACTTTAAATGACAGGTTCTTCAGGAAAGCAGTTGGCTCTGGACACTCTGTGAAATACCATTTTTTACTGATTACCTTCTTCTCCAGCTCTGGAAGGAATAACAGTCTATTTATTTGTTACCTTGTGCAGTAGGGTCTGCCACCCCCTTTCCACTCCCCCTCCCCCCAATTTAGTCCCCTTGTTTCCTTCCTGTTTCTCATTTATGCTAAGATGGTGAAGATTACTGGCCATATACTACCCATCCTTTCTGTGGGCCAGTTCAAGTCATGGAGAATGAAACCTTTGTGCCCATTCAAAAGGGACCAAAGTAGACTTATTACCCAGGATGGACTACAATGCTAGTACAAATCGCGTCTTTATTCTTATCGCCCCTCTGACTTCTATTTGAACCTTTGAGATACATTTATATATGTGAAACATTGTGTACCCCCTGTTTTGCCTTATCTCACAACTATCTGCAGTTAAAGGATGTTGTGTGCCTGTTTATGTTTAAGGTATCCTTGTTTAGGCTGTTAATTTATTTGGGGAAAGTTCTTTTCCATTTGTGTCTTTAAATGATCTGTGTTCTCAGGGGAACCTCCAGTATCACTACAGTGCAAATCCTTCCCAAAATATGCCATCACTCTGTGAAATGGAAATATGGAAAGGAGACTACATTTTCTCTACAGATCTGTGCTTTGCTTTCTATGAAGCTTCCTATGTCATTTGATGACACCATAGAGGAAAAATGCGTAAGTTCAAGAGCTCAGAAGTATTGCAGATTCTCTGTGACTATCTATAATGTTGTCATATCCAAAGATCAGACAAAATGCCTTTAGAGCCACTGATTCCTGCTTCCCCTCCAGTCTAATACAACACACCACTGAAAAGCACTCCTCATACTCTAGACCAGTCAACAGGATGTTAACATGCTGTTTTATAGTGCACGTTTGAGACAGTGGTAACATAAGCTGGGTAGAAGTGGAGGGGGTGAATCATACTATCCACTCTTGCTGAGGTCAAGAAATCTGAGAGTAGACTTTGGTACATGGATTTCTCATAACAAAAGAAATGAAAGATAAATAAAATAATCACGCTGAATTTTAAAACAATGAAATTTTAAACCAGAATTAAACACTGGAACTCATTGTCCCTGGGGAATCTGGTGTATTTAGACCTTCAGTTTGCCTGAAAACTGTCATTGTTTACATAATGGAAGCTAAAGTGTCGCCTTCACTGAGGGGAGACGACCTGGTTCAGTTACGACTCAACGACCACACCTTAGGTCGTTCGGCACATTAGCACTCAGACACCAATGTGGTGGAAGGCAAATGGCGTTTATTTGAGATGGGCACAGTGATTTATAGTCCTGGACCCTCAACGTCACCTCCGCCTGCTTACGATCTAGTTGTTATTTGATGCCAAGGACAGTGGTCTTATCTTTCTGTACAGCGCGAGATCTTCCGGTCGCCATGCCCTAACTACCATCATGCCCTAACTACAACTACCATCATGCCCTAGCTACCACACTAAAGTACTTAGGAAGACCTTCAGCCTCTTTTCAACACTTTCTAGTCTGGGTGGATCAGACACGGATGGGACACATCCAAATTTGAGGTCTTTTGTATTACAGTGTGAATACTTTAGTCAAAGCGTAGCTGGGGTATATCTAACAAAGGTGCTGAATAAGTGTGTGTGTGCCATCCCTGAGTCTTGTTTCCCACATTGTAACAACACAGAGCCTAACAGACACAGTCATATTGACAGATGATATTTCCTGAAATATAATAACACTGAGGTATTTGCTTTCATTTTTAGCTTGCATGTACTATCCTCTCTAGAGAAAAAGGCATTAGATGAAAGACTATTTTATTCTAGAAGTGCAAGAGCAAAAACCTCTTGCTTATCTTCAATTCTGTACCTCTGGTCAATCCATAACTGTCAGTTTCTATGCAGGACTTATTCTACCAAATTAATGCTGTCCTGGTAATTTTTACAAGGACACTTTATGAAAACTGTGCTATTTTCCTCATCATATTGTTGTCTTCACTTTGGTTATCAGACTGCTTTTCATAGCCTTGGGTCGATTATAAAATCAGAGATACTTCAGTGCAGAGTTTAGTGTTTCAAGCCACTATCTGGCAAAAATTGGCATGTGATAAAGGCATAGTTACATTCAATGAAACTGGGCCACCATGAAGACATGTGTGATGACCCCACGACCCTGTTGCTTATCACTGCTTTAAAAATAACTCCAAAAAAATCCTAACCCAAGAGAAGCTTGAACTTCTTTTTTTATGCATGTGGTGATTTTAGTTGGTTTTATTTTAAAACTGGCATAGTTTTTCTTTCATCCTGCAACTTTTCTGGACAATCATGAAGATGTTTGTGTTTACTGACTTAGTTGCTTCCTTTGTTCAGTGATAAATTAAATAACTAGAAGATGTAGTCAACTTTTCTAATGGAGCTCCTTAGAACTGCACAAATAACTCAGCACTGCAGCCAGAAAGAAGGGCTTGCAAGCACTTAGCACAGATCTGGATCCTCCTAAACTCCTCAGAGTGTGTTCTTATCCCTGGCTGTGATGTTTGCAAATAGGTTCTCGGATATCATTCCCAAAGTTGGCCACCGTATCTTGCAAGCAGGGCATCCCTTAGGACCACAGAGATGAAGTTTGGGAGCTCCTAGAGCAATGAATACTTTAATGCTGGTAGTCTTTGGGGCTTGATCTGTTTTTTTTGTGCTTGGTGGAAGGTGGGTGTTGAGTTTTTTTGTTTGTGGTTTGTTGGGTTTTTTTTCCAGGTTTGTTTTTTCTGTTTGTTAGTTTGTTTTGGTTGTTTTTTCTTTTTTTCCCCTATCTTTTTTATCTTCTTTT
>NDXB01002037.1:0-11522 GCA_002631895.1 Agapornis roseicollis
AGTTCCTGACCCAGCAAAGAGTGCTCCTGTCCAAGCTGTGAGCCACCAGCTTTTCCAGGAGTAGGCTATGGGAGACAGTGTCAAAGGCCTTACCGAAATCCAAATAGACAACATCCACAGCCCTTCCCACATCCACCAGACGGGGCACCTGCTCATAAAAGGAAATCAGGTTGGTCAAACATGACCTACCCTTTGTAAACCCATGCTGGCTGGGTCTGATACCCTGGCCATCTCTTAAGTGCTGCTTAATAGCACTCAGTATGAACTCTTCCATTAACTTTCCCGGTACCGAGGTCAGGCTAACTGGCCTGTAATTCCCAGGATCCTCCTTCCTACCCTTTTTGTAAATGGGCATCACATTAGCCAGCTTCCAATCATCAGAACCTCGCCAGTGAGCCACGACTGTTGGTAAATGATGGAGAGTGGCTTTGCAAGCTCATCCGCCATTTCCTTCATCACCTTGGGATGGATCCCATCTGGTCCCATTGATTTATGAACACTCATGTTCCTCAACAATTCTCTAACTACTTCTTCTTGGATAACAAGAGGACCATTCTGCTTCCTAACACCTCCTACCAACCCCAAAGTACAGTTATCTTGAGGACGTACTTTCTCACTAAAAAATGAGGCAAAGAAGGCATTAAGCACTTCTGCCTTCTCCTCATTTTTAGTTACTAAGTTTCCTGCCTCATCCAATAAGTAGCAAAGATCAGTCTTACTCTTCCTTTCACCATTAATGTATTTGTAAAAACTGTTTTTATTATTCTTTACAGAAGTTGCCAGTTTAAGTTCAAACTGAGCTTCGGCCTCCCTAATTTTGTTTCTACATGCCCTAGCAGCCTCCTGAAACACTCCCTGAGAAACCCTGCCCTCCTTCCAAAGATGATACACCTTCTTTTTATTTCTGAGTTCCTTCATCACCTTGTTACCCATCCATGCCGGACACTTGCCTCGTCGGCTCATCTTCCGGCACACAGGAACAGACTTTTCCTGCGCCCTCAAGATCTCTGTTTTGAGGCACACCCATCTTTCCTGAACTCCTCTGTTTTCAAGAGCAGCTTCCCAAGGAACTCTCCAAATGAGCCTCCTAAACAGGCCAAAATCTGCCCTCCGGAAGTCCAAGGTAAAGGTCTTGTTGATGTTCCTTCTGATTTCACTAAGTATTGAAAATTCTACAATTTCATGATCCTGTGCCCCAGGCGGCCTCCAACCTCCACATCACCCACAAGTCCATCTCTATTAGCAAACAACAGGTCTAACATAGACCCTCCCCTGGTAGTCTCGCTCACCAGCTGTGACAGAAAGTTATCCTCCACACACTCTAAAAACTTTCTGGACTGCCTTTTTTCTGCTGTATGAAGTTCCCAACATATATCTGGTAGGTTGAAGTCACCTACAAAAACAAGGGCTGAAGATCCAGAAACATTCTCCAGTTGCTTATAAAACAAGTTGTCCACTTCTTCTTTTTGGTTGGGTGGACAATAACAGACCTCTAATAAGATATCGGCCTTGTCGGCCTTCCCCTTGATTCTTACCCATATGCATTCAACTTCATCATCATTAGTTTCAATACCTATAACATCTAAGACCTCCCTCATATATAGGGCCACCTGTCCACCTCTTCTTCCTTTTCTGTCTCTTCTGAAGAGCTTGTAGCCATCCAGTGCTGTGTTCCAGCTATTCAACTCGTCCCACCACGTTTCTGTGATGGCGACTACATCATAGCCATGTTGTTGCACCACAACTTCTAGCTTTTCTTGCTTGTTGCTCATGCTCCGTGCATTAGTATACATACATCTCAGCCGGTCCTCTGATTTCACCACTAACCCAGGCCGATTACCCGTGGACCTGCTTCCAGGCAGCCCATCTGCATCCCCTTACCCCTTCAAACCTAGTTTAAAGCCCTTTCAATGAGTTCTGCCAGTTCACAAGCAAAAATGAGACAATGTTCTATGAAAAATAAAAAAAATAAAAGCTCTGTGAACTTTTTGAGCATTACTGGAATAAGGAAACTCCCAGGGCACGATTCTGTGTGAGTAGTTCAATTGTTCTCCCCTGGATCTGGACTTCAGTAGAGTTTGCCTTGATATAATCGGCAATTGTAGTGATTAAAAATGTCTAATTCTCTTAATTCAACATTCTGAAGGGGGAGGGGGGGGGGTAAAGTGATAAAGAAGTAGCTTACAATTAATTGAAAAAAGAAGAAAATTCTTCAAAGTTTCATGTGTGTTCTGCCATCACTGAGACAGGAAATTCCTGAGCACAGTGATTCTCAAATAAACCACTCAAACTGACAATGGCTGCCATTTCGCAGCTGAAGGCTGAATGCAACTGAGAAATGAGAGTGCATTTACATGGGAGGGGTGCAGAGAAAGAAAGATATAAAAACCCAGCAAGGGTGAGCGTTAGAGTCATTTCTCAGAAGAATAAATGGGGTGCTGTTGGTGTGAAATGAGGTCTAAAACCTGCTAGCATTTTGCATGTTTAATTTATACGCACACACACACACAAATAGTTCCATTGCAGTCTAGTTCAGACTCTGATTCCAAGATTTTAAAGCCAGAAGAATCATTAGATCATCTCTTCTGACCTTCTGTGTAATACAGATTATGAAATACTATGTACTGACTGTTGCACTGAGGCAAAAAAACTGTGTGGAGTCATAGGAGTTTCACTGACAGGTTTTGCTTTCAATATTTGATCTTAAAAGAAGGCAATTTGGATTTAAATAAAAAGAAAACCTTGCTTCATTCTCAGTATCATTATCCTTACTCACTCCAGCTAAGAACATGATAATTTGAAGCAATGCAATTCAGAGAAGGGCTCTGTTTAGTGGAGCTTCTTTTTGCTGGCACTGACACAACTATTAATGTGTGGTAGTGTATTAAATAAGCAACAACGAAGATACAGCTTCAAGCAATAACGGAGCCCTTACCAAATATTTAAGTGGACCTAACAGCTGTCACACTTTCTGTGCATCACCTGCAACACTTAATGCATTACCGGTTCTTTCCCTTTGTGCCATAACCTACCTCACCTGTTCTAAGCCTTCTCCTGCTTCTGCTCAGCAGCTGGCAGATGCTGTTGCCCTCTCCTGGCTAGAAGCTATGCAGTGCAGCTGTGCAATAAATCCATGCTTTCAGCAGGTAAAGAGAAATCGACCAGGAATGTCTCAGTCCAGGGCAAATAAGCATCTGCTGTGATTGAACTCTGGGGTTGCAGGAAGCCTCAGCATGGTATAGCATGCCAGCTGAAAGGTGAATAAGTAGTATGTCAGAGAGAAAACTAATAAAAATAAATAATACTGAAAGTGAGGTTAAAAACATCATCTATCTAGGGAAGAATGGATTGGATGAATTCATTTAAAGAAATGCCTCTTGGTCCTCCTGACATTGGACTGGTGCAGTTCATCTGCACAGCTGCTCTCCTGGATGCCCTACTTTAACCATCCCCTTTTAGAGCAGACTGGAACACAGCTGACGCATTAGCAGCAAATCCAAGTTTCTTCTTCACTCCGCTTCCTGCAGTGGGCCCCTCCTGATCTCTCTGCTGTGACAGCAGCTTTAAGGGTTTAACAGCACAGTGCCTTTTGATCTTATTTCAGGAGCTGTGATTAAATAGACACACATCACTTGCTGTGCTACTATGTGAGCAACCCATGGTTCACCTTCACTGAATTAGTACCCGCTGAGCACTGCAAATATTTGAAATGTCAATCCATTTTATAATGTCAAACAGGGCTGCAAATACCACAGAATGGCACGAAGGAAACATTCAACACATACAGTGGCATATATATCTCTTTTCTTCAGGACAAAAATCATAGTTAAATAGAAACAGGAAGCCATTCTAAGAAGATGTTAAGGTCAACAGATCTGATAACCTGAAGTGGGATATGCTCCTGAACTGTATCAGCTTAAAATATTAAGCAAAACCATCCCCTCTCAAAGAACTTAATGCTTTCATATTCTCCTATTCTAGCAAACAATTTTCTATTAGTAAAAATTGGGATAGTCACAACATAACGACCTATACGTTTTACGTGTAGATTCTGTGGCTTCACATCAGGGAGGAAAGTAGAACTTTGTTATGACCTCTTCATTACTTTTTTCCACTCAGGAATCCTGAACCAGAGGGAAATATTAGTTCTGAATAGAATACAATAATGAGGTCATATGTTCAGTCACAGAAGCTTGGATCAGCAAAGAGGCAGGTGAAAGCAGATGAAATTAAGCTTACTAGTAGGTTGCACTTTGCCCTGTCAAAGATTTGCCTTTACAAAAGACAGCAGGAAATAAAACATTAAACTTGTTGCTGAACATTGAATAAGAAAGTTACCAACCTAAAGCATGTGCAACAAAGAACAAAGATCTGGCAAATACATAGATGGAACAGTCTTCCAAAGAGTTCCAGGTTCTTTTGCCTTTTTTTTTTTCTTTCTTTTTTTGTGGTAGGTTTTCATTGCTAAATTTCATATTTTTAAACATTTCCCAAAATTGTACCAGCTAATATATAAGAAATTCAATATTAGTGATGCAAAGCAAGTTTCCCCTTTCATGGAAAAGTTATTCAATCATGTAAAGATTTGGAAAAAAAAAAAAAGGAAAAAAGTAAAGTGCCGGTACTGACTGATACAGCAGGCAAATACCATGCTTCTTGTTTGTGGCAGCTGAAAGTCAAGAGCTGATTTTCCCTTTGTATTTGGATGAAGACTAATGATTCACTGGGCACAAATACATCTGCATGTAATTAGATTAGCAATACCCTAGCAATATGAAGTTATAGTGAGACATACTGTTTGTCTTATGCCACTGTCCAATTAGCTTGACATTTCAAAAGGCAGCTACTTTTCAGTAGCTCAGAGGCAGGTATCTAGTTAATCTAAAGAGCTATTTTTAAATAAGACAAGAAAAATTACAAACTGAAGTATACTTAGCAAGAACAATGTTCATTAGCATAGAGCACCCCACCAAAGCCCCTTCTGAATGCTTGGCTATAAGTTCCACTTGGGTTTATCAGTCACTTGAACAGCTTCATGTTTAGGGTTTTTTTGTCTTTCTCCACTTCCAAATTTGGGTGAGGCTCCACTTATAATTCATCACTTCCAAGTTGTGTATCAGCACATGAGAGATTCCTTTATTTTACCAGCATATGTGAATTTTTTTCTACTAACATATTTATAAAAACATTTAAGGGAAAAAAAAATACATCAGATCTTGGTCTATTTAGCTATGATAATTGAAATGCATGCAGCAAATTTATTAGTGGCAGATATGAATGATCAATCTTAANCTGTGAATTTTTTTCTACTAACATATTTATAAAAACATTTAAGGGAAAAAAAAAATACATCAGATCTTGGTCTATTTAGCTATGATAATTGAAATGCATGCAGCAAATTTATTAGTGGCAGATATGAATGATCAATCTTAAAATCCAATTTTAACACAGACAACTGAAATCCAGTAAATCTCTCAGAAATACAAACTTCTAAAACAAGTTTGAGAATTTTACTTACTGTTGTGCCCACTTTGTTAATAACAAACAGCATGACACTGCAAACACCCCAAGCAGCCAAAGTTATTACTCCTGTTCTGAAGTTTCAAGACAAATTTCCTCTCATTTTCTTAAAACTTAAGCAACTTTTCTTATAGTTTCATTATCATCACTTTATTGGATTTTATCTTTAATGTCAAAACATGCAGACGCTTATATGAAGCCTTTACACTGAATTCAGTGGCATTTGGTAAGGAAGCACAACTGAAAAATACAAGTCTCTTTCACCATTTCCATTACTTTAGATGTATTTAATTAAACTGAAACTGTTGATCACTGCTAAATAAGTGCTTCAAAACCAAGCTTATCAATTATTGCTCTTCCACCTGTTTTTATGTGAAAGCAGGAGGGCAGGAGATTGCAGTCAAAATCAGGCAGGCTCTACAAAGCCTTTGAGTTTTGCTCACTTTTTCTAATTTTTCCTTTGATCATATTATTAGACAACAATGACAGATATTCCTTTTCATGTGTGCAGTGTACCTCAAATCTTTGCCTTCTTATCCCCTAATCAAGGAGGGACTAATATTCTGATTAAAGTCTTTGTTACACAGGCGTTCATTAGTGTAATTCTTTCTTTGCCTGTATCCCTCAATCACCTTTGAAGTGATTCAGTTGCACAACTAAAGCATAGAATATGAATATATTATAATAAGGTGGCTTCAGTAGAGGATCTCTCTCATCTGACTTCGGGACATGCTTTATCCTAAGGCAGACTTTAAGTATCCTCAGATACTCTTCCCAAGTGACATGAAGAAAAGGTTCTGTTAGACATTTCCTAGATGAAAGCAGGTTGAGGGCCTTACTTAGTACCACATTACCTGATTATTTCCTTCTCTCTCTTCCCCTTTTCTTTCTTTCTTCCCTCCATGCCTCCCAACTATGCATCAGCCTTTCTCTGCCATCAACAAAGCTGATATATGAACTGAACATGGAAGAAAGCCTAATTAGAGGAACAAGCCCCTGGCTGATCATTATAATGTGTACCTTTACCTGAGTCTGGCTTTGAACAGTATAAATTTATTTATACATATGCAATAAATAAAGCTAGAGTTCCCTTTGCATGGTGATGCCTACCAATGATCTTGTGTTTATTTACTGTTGCTTATTTTATTCACATCAATGCTCATTTTGCAGCTGAGTTGGATGTGTTCCGTATAAATATACATAGCCACCTGACTATTACTTACCACTTTTTACTCTTACACAGGCAAGCTGCATACCTTTCTTCTGTTTTTCCTCAGGATGCATAGGGAAAAAAAGGGAGGCTTACATGGGCATTTTTAGATACACGAATATAATGCAAACTAGAAATGTTAAAGCAATTAGACCTTACAGGATTGCAAAAGATAGTCAGTCCTCATACAGAGTCAGCAAAATTGCAAGAAGTAACGGAAGTATATCCGTTCAAAAAACAGAAATATGAATCAGGAGCTAAGCTAGCACTAATAATCACTCATGTACTGCTGTTTTGACCTGACTTGAGATCTGTTTCATTTGAGCAGGCCAACAGGCCAAACAGGCAGACAGGATGCATGATACTGAGGATTCCCTATCCTCTCTCCACCTGGCCTGAACACAGTGACTTCAGGAATAGAGGGCAATGATGACTAATTTCTGCCTGACACACCAGGCATGTTTCCTCTGGGACAACCCCACCTTTGCAGATGCTCTTGCATAATAGATATGAGGTTCTGCAAGTGCAGTTGAACAATAGTGAATATGATAGTTAATCTAGCTTGGAGGTGTTGCTGAGATTAAGTCAGAATACATCCTGCTTCAAAGACAAAGAGATGGGTCATTGTCATAGGAAACTCCCTTCTGAAGGGAGCAGAAGCCCCAGTATGCAGGCTGTATGCACTTCTTAGGGAAGTCTGCTGCCTCCCTGGGGCATGGGTTAAAGATGTGAAAAGAAAGCTTCCTACCCTGGTATGGCCCTTAGATTATCATCCATTATTGATTTTTCAGGTAGTCAGCAATGAAGCTGCAAGAAACACTCTGAAAGCAATCAAGAGACTTCAGAGCCTTAGGACAACTGGATAAGAGATAAGGACAAGTACAAGTAGTGTTCTCCTCTATCCTTCCAGTTGCAGAGAATGATGAGGGAAGAAACAGGAAGAGCCAGCAAATCAATACCTGGCTCTAAGCTTGGTGTCACTACCAGAATTTTGGTGGTTTTGATCATGGATTGCTTTTATATGATACAGGCCTCCTGGCAACAGGCAGGGTACACCTGTCTCAAAAGGGAAAAGGATATTTGCACAGGAGTTAGCAGGGCTTATTGAAAGATCTTTAAACTAGATTTCAAGGGATAAAACCAGACTAGCTAGAGAAAACCCTGAGGGCAACTTGCCAATATTTGAGGGACAGTGTGCTAAAAAGTCCTTCAATCTGCTGTCTCAGTGAAGGTAAGGGATGGAGACCTGTGTAGCAGGAAAGACACAAGGATTACTGATGTGTTAGAAACCACATAAGCATCTAAGAATTGTCATGTAGGAATTACGGTTTCTTGCCACAAAAAGGTGGTGGGTCACCCAGCTGAAGTCCATCTACACCAATACACACAGCATGGGCAATAAACAGGAGGAGCTGAAAGCTATTCTGCAGAAGGAAAAATACGATATACTTGCCATTAGAGAAACATGGTGGAATGACTTGCACAACTGGAGAGCTACAATGAGTGGCTATAAACTCTTCAGAAGGGATAGGCAAGGAAGAAGAGGTGGTAGGGTAGCCCTAGATGTTAGGGAGTGTTTTGATTTTCTAATGATGGTGACAGTAGGGTTGAGTTTTTATAATCCTAATTACTTGGTGTAGCCACAGCATGGGTTCAGCTTTGTGCCATTCACTACTAGAAAGCCACTTAGGTGCTAGAGACTGTACAAAGAAGAGCAAAAAAAGCTAGTGAAGGGACTAGAGCACAAGTTTTATGAGGAATGGCTGAGGGAGCTAGGGTGTTTATCCTGGAGAAAAGGAGGCAGGAGATAGAAGGTATTGCTCTTTACAACTACCGGAAAGGAGGTTGTAGTGAAGTGGGTCTTTTCTCCTGCATAATAAAGCAATAGGCCAAGAGGAAATTGCCTCAAGTTGTGCCAGGGAAGGATTAGGTTGGATATTAGGAAAAATTTCGTCACTGAAAGGTTTGTCAAGTTCTGGAACAGGCTGCCAGGGAAATGGTTGGAATCATCATCACTGGAGGTATTTCAAAGATGTGTTGATGTTTAGGGACATGGTTTAATGGTAGTCTTGGCAGTGCTAGGTTAATGGTTGGACTTTATCTTAAAGGTATTTTTCAGCCTAAATGATTACATGGTTTTATGATTCTATTCCTGCTTATTAAAAAGGAAGGCTTGAACAAGGACTCAGATGGCCCTATTTTTATCAGGGGAAACAAACAAAACACTCAGAGAACAGCTGCAGCACATAACAGCAGCTCATGGCTCCCGACTACAAGGAGTCTAGCTGGCTGGACAGTCCTAGGTAATTCCTAGCAGAATTCTGTAACAGCTAATCTGAGCAAAGGTTAGTAGATCCCAGTGAATGTTGACTACCCTGACTCAAAGTCTATCAGTGAAAATTAGCTGAACCCCCAGCGCACAACTGAAGAGATATGAAAAGTTACAACAATGTAGAAAACACTTCACTGTCCATTCACTTAAATACCATGAAATAATACAAGGTTATATAGTTAAACTGTCACTGCCTAGGTCATTAATCTGCTAAAAAGAGATGATATAGTGAAGAAAAGCACTTCAGTGAGTGGACAAGCAAATTTAGGTTTATCTGTGAAGTCAATTATTAGATCTGTTCCAGAAGAGAGTAGCTGAGAGGCACAAGAAGAATTTCTTATATGGTGTCTCTGCTGAACCTGACCTTGAAAGTACTTCTCATTCATTTTTGGGACAAAAATCTAACAGGTGAGCATAAAGATCGTGACTAAAATAGATAGCAATTCTTTTAAAAAATGGTACAATAGCCACAAAATAAACTGACTAAAGTACTTTTGTTCATAACATATTTAAAGCAACAAAGCTCACAGTGCATCAGTGAAGGTTTTTATGCCTGCATACCTGTTAGACTTCCCATTAGCTTTTCCATCAGCTAATCAACACATTTAGTTAGATAGGAATCTCAAATATACTGGCTTTGATAACTNGGACAAAAATCTAACAGGTGAGCATAAAGATCTTTAGTTTTATATGCTACACTGTGTCCTGAATTAGCCAGTCCCAGTGACATGAGGAATCTTATCCAGGGCTATGCAGCTGCAGTTTCAAGTGTGTGTTCACTTTTCTGTCAAGAACTCTTCTCCTAGTTTGCACTGCCATGTTCCACATTTTGTTAAGCCTCAGAACACACCAGAATTAATATATAAATGCAAAACCACATTGAATATCTGCATGGACTAGTAGCTAGCGTAGCAACAAGAAACACCACAGACATGGTTGAAAAATTCTGTACTTGAGCTGAAAACCTTTCTGACTCTGTGTTGTCATGGTCTAGGGCACTGGGAGGTGTTGCCACATTTGAGTCCTAAGTAGCATGGTAATGTTGCTTATTTTGGTTCATGATGTATGAGTAAGCCTACCATAAGCGAGGAATATCCTGCTCAGATAGAGGATTCCTGCTGAATATCTGCATTGTTTGTGGCATGGGTTAGAAGCTGCTCTTAATGAAAATTATTTTCAATTAGCCAAAGACTGATATGATAGCCCTGTGCAGGCAAGCATCTATCCTGTACTGGTAAGAATTCTACAAGAACTGGGAGTCACTACGTTAGAGGAAGCAGCTAAATTCCTGAGGGTAGGGAAGATACGCACTATATGATTCCCACTTATTTTTGCAAAAATTAAAGATACTGTACTACTGTACCAGTTTGGATAATCTATAGCTGAACCATTGCTGGAATACATGCAGCAAAGGTATCCAAACCCAGCTATATATTTCCTGCTATGTTGACTAGAATATACATAGCTGAGAGTACCAAAATAACCCTCAGTAACAGATAAGGCATCCCCAGAGACAGCTAATCCTAAATGCTGCCTTTCTTGAAAGCTTCTGACACCACATTCTTTTAGCACGGGTTTTATGGAGGGTAGCTTATAGTGGTAATTCAACTCTACTTTTACTTTTTTAATGAACAATCACAGGAACTAGTTAAATATTTGAATGTATATGGGAATTAAGGCAACAAATGAAACAGAATCAGTCACATAGTTATCATTAAATCTCAAGAAGTATTAACTGGATTAGGTCAAAATAATCACTATTTTTATCACTACTTTTTGTTATTACCAGTAAAATAACTTCAGAATACCATATAGTATTGCAATTATTAACTATTGAACAGTGTCTTTCAAGTGCAGCTGTAAGATTGCATAGGCTTTACAGTCTAGTGGGCAAGTTGTAATGAATTGTTTTTTTTCTTATTTAGATAAAATAAGTGCTCAGAAGGTTTCATGTATGGAGTCAAAAGGCATCTAGAATACAAATATTTGTCAAGACTGCCCTATTTACTGGCCCCATGTGCATTTTTTTCAGTTTAACAGGAGAGGAGAATGAAGAAAAGCAAAACAAAAAACCTGTGAACCTTCTTAATAAGTTATACAAGGAAATTTTTTATCTACTCTTCAGTTGCTCCATACAACCCCAAAATCTTGTGCCTATACTACAATCAAAGACGGGATGTGAAGAAAAAGACCTTAACTGTATATTTGAACTCAGTCCCATAAAGAAGAATAAGGTCAGTGCCTTCAAGTTAAATGAATTTCACCTGTAGCAAAGAGTAAGCAGCAAGAAAGAACAGAGATGGTTAAAACTGTGTAAACCTGTGGCCTTGGCAGCTTCAGTGCTTCAGCTAAATGCCTTTAGATGGAATGTTACTGACCAAAAATCTGCTCTTTGTTTAGAATAGAATTATAGAATAGTTAGGGTTGGAAAGGACCTTAAGATCATCTAGTTCCAACCCC
>NDXB01002039.1:0-40337 GCA_002631895.1 Agapornis roseicollis
TCCCCCCCTCCCTTCCTTCCTTCCTTCCTATTCTTGTTATGTTTATGCCTGGGGTCTTTTTATTTTTTTTATTTGATCACTGTTCTATTAATGGTCTTGAATCAATGAATGAGCAACTATTGACAAAGTAAACCAACAAATAAAAAGGTGAGGAGCAGGAGAAAATAGATGGTATGGACAAACCACATACCATGGGGAATCACACAGACTTATCAGTGAGCCCTGGAGGTAGGAAAAGATGAAGGGTATCTCTTGGTAACAGAGATCTGTCAGAATTAAGACTACTCAGAATAAAGTAAGGCACAAGTGGACATGGCATGTGGAGTTGTGTGGAAAAATCAAATCAGTTCCTCCCTTCTCCCAGCATATTATATAGCTTCACTCTGTCATTTGGTGCCTGTAGATAATAAATGCAAACTGTTTTACCTTAAGGCTGGGCTTTGAAGACAAGTGTCACAAGTGTTTAGCTACTCAGAACAGAAGAAACCTGGGTGTGATCAAGGTCTGAAAGCAGCCCACCATGGTCACAGTGAAGATCTGAGCTTGTCAGCTGTAGGAATAAGGATCAGAGAGAAGGAATTCACATGCAAAAAGAATGTTAGTTATTATACTTACTATCATGAGTTTAACAATTTGTCCACAGTCTGTCATTCACAGCAACTCGCTAACACTTGCTTTCACATTGATTTTCAGCAGTTTCCTATAGCTCCTGGAAATTCATTTCACATCCCTTTCTCAGCTTTGCAATCTGTAAAATGGGAGGCAATACTTATCCAGAAGCACACGGTTAAAATTTATAATTAACACCTTAAAATCCTATTTAGGGTCTATGTATGATTTATTTTCAGTGAATAGGAACACAAAATGAATTAAGGTTTGGTCCTTGTGTTTGCATGGCAAGGTTTTGCTATAGGTTTTGGCTAGAGGGTAGCTTCTGTGTGAAACTGCTAGAAGCTTCCCCTGTGTCTGGTAGAACCAGTGCCTGCTGCCCTCAAGAAGGACCTGCTGCTGGCCAAGCCCAAGGCCATCAGCAATAGTGGCAGTGCCTCTGGGGTAACGTACTTAAGGGAAAAAGTTGCTGTACTGAAGCAGTTGTAGCCAGAGGGAGGAATAAGAATATGTGAGACAAACAGCTCTGCAGACACCCAAGGTCAGTAAAGAAGAAGGGCAGGAGGTGCTCCAGGCACCAGAGCAGAGATACATTCCCCAGCAGTCTGTAATGCAAACTGTGGTGAGTCAGGCCCCTGCAGCTCATGTTGGTCCACAGTGGAGCACATCTCCACCTGCAGCCGATGGAGGACCCCGTGCTGGAGTAGAGGAAGAGAGTGAGGAGTTTCCCCTGGGGAGGAAGGAACAGCAGAGACAATGTGTGATGAACTGACCACAGCCCTCATTCCCTAGACTCTGGTGTTGCTGGAGCTGAGGAGAATTTGGGAAGCAAGAGGGGGTGGGGAAAGGGGTTCTTCAGGTTTGGCTTTACTCCTCCTTATTCTACTCTTATTCGATTGGTAATAAATTAAACTAATTTCCTCATATTGGATCTGTTTTGCTCATGACAGTAATTGGGGATTGATCTGTCCCTGTCATTATCTTGACCCATGAGTCTTTCATTATATTTTTTTCTCCCCTGTTCAGTTGAGGAGGAGTAATAGAGCAGCATCTGATGCCCACCACCCTCCTGTAATAGTCTCTCCTTTTAAGTTATTTCATATGGAATTTGTATTATTCCACATCAGTAGGACTTGAAACTTCATATTCTACATGTGTAGATTTATATTTGTTTAAAAATGATTCAATTTTATGCCAGATTTTAGGGGCTTGAGCAGGATTAGGCCTCTGTTTTGCTAGATGCTATACAAATATGTGACAAGGGCCTCTTCTTGCTGGGTTTTATCATTTTGAACTTTGATCCCACTCCCAGCAAGTTCAGAAATGCAGAGTTAAGCACTAGTTTAAATACTTTCAGTGAAACACCCATGGGCTTAGCCTCTCAGTATTTATATAATCACAGCCTAATTGTTGCTGTTATGCAAAAGAAATTGAGAGTCTTCTTCAAGGTGTGAGGTAGAAAGACTTCAGAAACTTGCATGGAATGTGAAATTTGAAGGGAAATACAAACTTTCAGGTGTCTATACTGATGCAGCTGATGTGTGGTAACCTCTTGTCTCACGGTTATGTCCCTGGATGGTGAAGTCTGTGTTTGTATGGCCCAGGGCCAGTTCACGCACACAGATTCCCTTCAGGTGTTTTGGGATGCCTCACCTCTTGTCATGTGGGGACAGTTATGGGAAAATGCTGTTCTTGCTATCAACAGTGCAGGGGAATAGGAGGAGAAAAACTTCCCCAAACTGAGGGTTGGATTTACTGCCAGTGAATTTGGTGCTTTGAGTAGCTCAGTGGTAGGTGGGAAGAAAAGGAGGAAAAGAAAGGGAAAAGAAATTGGTTCTTATATTTTCTAGCTCTTTGGCTGTAAAACAAACATCTTCAGAGCCTGAGTGAGGGAAATAAAAAAGATGACTCATAAATACTGAAAATGAAAACCATTTCTTTCAAATCACATGCTATGTGATGTAGTACTTCTCAGTACAGCTTCAGGATTAGCATAAATTATGATGTAACCAAGGCATGACATAATCAGGTCACTGAGGACTGTATTCCTGGGGGTACTCAGGCTTATGCAGTTCAACATCTGATCTTCCCCATTCTCCCCTTTTTTTCCTCTTTGTTTTTAAGGCCAGATTGAACTCAACAACACAAAGTGTAAAATAGAAGAACCTAATGCTTTGCACACATGGAGCAGTGAGTGATATGGGTTTCTTTCACAGATGCTGAATGACAATGTGTGGTGCCTGGGACCTTGGTTCTTGACACCAGTTTTCTTATGTAAAAATAAGAACTTCTCTAGGATGAGATGCACTAAGGAAGTCCTGCTCTTCCATGATTTAATACAAAATAGACCCAAGCATAGATGAGAGTAGATTATCCACTTGTTCTGGGAATAAAGTGGATGCAAGAAGTTACTGTTATGGTTGCAAAACTAATTTTTCACAGGAAAAAAAAAAGATGGACATAAATTATAAAGGTTTAGTTTTGGGGAGAAAAGAGGGTGAAAGAATCCCTTTTAGCTACAGGAGGTTACACTGTAGTGGGTTGAGGAATACCCCCAACAATTGTCAGGAATTGTTCTGGGATTGGATATTAGCAGAAAGTGAAGGTTATCAGTGGAACATCAGGTCTTAATTTCCTATCATGGTCCCATGCTTTTCCCCTATGTTCTTTCCCCAGCAGCACATCTCCAAACACTCTTCACCTGCCTCTAGCTTTATCTCACAGTGATAATCCCTGCCTCCCTTCAACACTCAATTTAATGCAATCTCGATGCTTGAAAACTGTATTCCTAGAAAGAACGGAAGGGAAACTCAGGGATGACAGTATCCCAGAGTCCTGTGTCAAGGACTGTGCAAAGTCCTTGTAACTCCTTCTTTAAACAGATGTTGGCAAATTACAGCAGTGTTACTTGGTCTTCTGCTTAACAAGCTGCAGTCACCCTTTTCTTGCTGTCAGCTCTATTTTTCCCAGGTTTATCAGCTGTCAGATACCTGCCAAAAGGAGCAGATGAAATCTCAGCCCTCAGGGGAGACGTTACTTCCTCACCTCCCTCTACACCCTCTCCTCCACTCAATTCTCCTATTTGGCCACTCTTCACTTACAAATTGAGTTCAACTGAAATTGGGTTTGAGGAATTGGTCTATTTCTGTGTGGTGGTTATGAATAAAGCATGGTGTGGGCCTTTCAGTTTTAGATGATTCTCATTTTTTTTCCTGTCAGGTACAAAATGACTCAAAACTGGATTTAAAAGGAAAGGATCACTGATAAATCAGTGCTGGATAAGGTGCAATAGTTATGGCTCCATTGAGAAATTGTAATATGCCAGTGGACAGGCATATCTATGGTTAAAAATATCAGCTTGCTTGAGCACCACATTATTATTTCATAAGAGGTTCTGGTTTATTGAGACTGAGGTAATTAATAGGCCAAGCAGAGTCTGCATAATCGAGTCTGACTTATGGCACATGCAGGATGTGTCTGAAAGCTACTTCAGCCTCTAAATCCATCTCAAGATTAGGGCAGTTCCAAGGAATAACTTTTCTATCTAAAATTTCTATAAATACTGGCTAACACAATCTTCTACCACCCTGGAAGAGAAATTCTGTACCTTTAAATAAACTAAAAGAAAGATGTTTAATATCTCAAACTATTATTAAGCATCAAAATTCATAACTGCTAGGAAATTAAGTATTATTAATTTAGATGACTTTGGATTGGTTTAGCTCATATTCACAGATCACTTAAAACCTGTAGAATCTATACTATTTTCTTCAGAATCTGACAGTCTCTTTTCTCACATTAGAGTAGAATAATTCCTTGTAAATAAAATGATTCTCACAAATAAAACATAGTAAGGAATGAGGACATGGGTTATGACACAACAAGGGCAAGGTTGGAGATAACTGCTATATGACCTCAAAGACAGCAGCTATTTTGACTTAATTCTTTGCAAGATGTGAAATATGGGGGCAAGGTTAGTGCTCCTGCAGAGAATGAACATACAGGAAATGGAACTCATTATGTCTGCGGTAGAAGCAAGAATTCAGAAGAACTCAATATGACTGAGCTTTGGGACATCTGGCACTCTCAAAGAAGAAGATGATGACAGATTTTGGCACAGAAAATGCTCTCATGGACTTTTAAAGGAAGAGAGTGTTTCAGTGCCAAACAGGAAGCTACTGACATACATCCTAAATGCTAAGGAAAAGAGAAAACTCAAGCAGATGAGGTCTGCACAAGTGACCACAGGAAAACAGGGTTTATTTTCCAAGAATTAAAAAACAGATTCTGGTGTGTTTAGTCTCAGAAAGTGAAAGACGTGAGATGTGAGTCACTGCAGTTGTGATTTAAAAATACCCCACTTACATGGGAACTCCAAGTAATTTCCTATAAAATAAAATCACTGCTGTGAAGAGAATCATTATACAAACAGATATTGTCCAAATCAAGTGAACAATGAAATGTGTGTGTTAGATTAAGAGGTAGCCAGTGCCTTGTTACTGTCTCAGTTACCGTTGAGAAAAGTGATAACGAACAAGGGAGATGCCTGCTGCCTTTCCTTCATGTGACTCAATCCTGATGACCAGAATAACTCACTGATTATTTATTTTGTGAAATGCAACAGAAGAAAGTAGCTGTGCATATGTCTTGAGACCTGTGGTAAAGATGCTCACTAGGATTTTGACTCCATCTTTTCTCCCAGAAGTCTGATTCTTGATGTCTTTCAAAACAAGGCAGTAAAAACCTTACCAGAATCAATACATTCTTGTACTCAAAGGGCTGCATTCTATCTCTGGTTAAATGTTATAAACCAAAGTACTCCTGATCTTATTTTAATGCACGAATCACGGTCTAACCATGGTTCTGGAACTGCAGCTGACGCCACCACTTTTTATCTAGGAAACCACATAAAATTAAAACTCAGATCTAGGAAATCATAATTCAAAACCATATCTAATTCCTTGCTTGTTCCCAGGCCTGTTTGTGAGGCAGCCAGGTGTCCAACTTTTCATCAGCTGCTACCAATGTGCCAGCAAATGCTGTCACCTGGGGAGGCGAATCGCTGAATGAAAGAGATGCTGTCATCATAAGGGCACCTCTCCTGTTGCCTCCCACACTTTTGTCCTGCTGTAGTTCCCAAACCAGTAAAAAGAGAATACAGTTTCCCCAAACAAAACTGATCTCTTGGGCTGGAAGAGTAGCACAAGCAGCATCTTCCTCTACATATGTATATGAAAAAAGGATTATGACTGCATTGGTTAATGTGCTTTATTTGGCAGAGGTAAAAAGAGATAATTGAAATGAACATTCTATTTAAACCAGAGGAAACTTCTTGCAACTGTCTGCTTTCACACTAGAGCTGTATTTCTTTTGAATGTCAAACCAAGTAGTTTCTTAGGGTATTCAAAATCTTTCCCTATGAAAAGGAACACCCAGTCCTCTACCCAGACCCTGCAATTACTGTAGAAATACTAAGGTGTCTGTGTACCCGCAGGAACAAATCCTTATACCGGGTCCCCCAGAGTCACTCAGTTTTGGAGTATCCTAAGTGTTTTTGTTACTCATTAAAAGTGTATGAGGGAAAACGAATGGAAAAGCAACTGAAGTTGCTTCCACTCACAGAACATCTTCTGTCTCCACCCCATTTTTATTCACAGGCTTTTACACCTCCCACAGAAATTGATTTCAGGTCTGTCTTGTACTTTGTATCTCATGTTGAGGCCCTGGAAAAGAGGAAGGTGTTGGACCCCAGGATTTGTTTTTTATGTAATTTAATCAAATCGTGTGGGGAACAAGGACCCAAAGAGAGATCCATCAGGCCCACAGTCTCAGCCTGGGTTATTATAAACCTGTCCTCTTATTTTGCTTGCCTATCATTCTTATGGAGGAATGAACTAGAGTGCAAGGATTATCTTTTCCTAACACTAAATTTATTACTTTAAATTAATTCACATTCTCTTCATAGTGACTTTACAGTTTGGTATTATTTTTTAAACTAAGCACAGCCTTACTCATCCTAGATTGATCTACATGAACAGAGATAGAGCTAGCATTATTTTAGATGCAATACTTTCAGTGCATTCCTATGCAAGGACATTTGTGAAGTCACCATTTAATACCCCAGCTCTTTTACTATCCTCCATAGTAACTTCATTTCTGATTTTCTTCCACCACAATCTTTCTTCCTGTAACACCTTTAGGTTTTTCAATGCCTAAATATATGTACACATATATACATACATGTATATGTATATAAACCCGGCCCAGATACAGAAGTTGGACAGAGCATTTAATTTTTAATTCAAATCATTTCACTTCTTTTTCAGCTCCCTGAGCACTAACACTGAAGGTATATTCTTGACATTTCTAGGTCTTGAACTTTTATCAAAGGTGCCTTTTGTGTCTGGTTTTCTGTGAAATGGAACAGAAGAAAGTAGCTGTGTATGTATTTCAGGACTGCTATCCTGAAAGGCGTTTCAGTTTTTGTGGGCACACACATTTTAAGATTTACCTGTTGCAGAGCAAAGGTGTTTTCCAACTCACCTTAAGAAGTAAGCTGAATAATAATTGCTTATTGGACATATAATATGGTATAGGTAATAATAGGTAATAGGTAATAATTAGGTAAAGAGCCACAGAATAAGAGGTCCTGGCATATACTCTGGAGAGCAGAGTTCTGCAGTGTCAGATTGCATTGTACTTATCCAACATACTTCCATCTAACAACCACTGCTTCAGTTCCCTTTCTTATTGGCTTCTTACATAGACTCACTGGATTCTTGGGTCTGGTTTGTCAGGCATTTCTAGTCTTTGGATTGATGCCTGCATTTTGGCAGTAATTTTATTGGTTTGGGATATTTCCCTGAAGAATCTTGGACAGGAAGAAGTAAAGTATATGGTAGAAATCACAGAAGGAGCATCATCCACAGATATGGCTTTGCTTCCACTAATTTCAGTGACAGAGAATTCATCCCCAACCCAGCCAGTATATCCCTATTTATATATTTGCCATGATTTTCCTTTAATGTTCCTCTAAAAAGTCCCAAGCAGTGTGGCTGCCTCTGATTGAAATTCTACAGTAATTTCCTTTACAAGATGGATGGACAATCAAAAGCTGATCAGTCCTCTCTTTTAAGTCCCAGAACTGAAGAACAGTGTTTCGTTTGATTAAATTAATGGCTTGCAGGTTTCAAAGAATTAAAAAGTAGTCAGGCTGTGAAATTCGCTTCCCTAAGAGAGTCACTCAGTCAAATGTTGTTAGTAGATTTTAGAAGGGCTTGAGATAATGTTATGTTAAAAACACATAAATTTTACTTGGAGAAGATCAAATCCATTTTGCTTTTCAAAAGTGAAATGCTATACTACTGGGGGCTTGGAAGGGTTCTTTTTGCCCTCTTTCCTTCCTCCTTGCCTTCAGTGTCATTTAATGTTGAATTTGGTTGGCAAAATCATACACTTCTGGACTTTGCTTTGTCCAAGGTCTTACTGACCCAGCTTTCACTCATGCTCTGATGCAGCTACCTCAAGTAGAGAAGAGATTTTCTGACCATGGCAGCATTCCCCTGGGTTGTTTAATTATCTGATAAGGGCTGGGCTACTTTTCTAGGTAACTCAACACCAAATGCACTAGTGTTCTGATAGCACAGGCAATAATGGCAGCTCTTGCTCCCTTGTTTCTTAAGTTGCTCTCAAGATACTGAAGTGCTGTCTGAAACTTGGTGAGGAAAGGTGAACACTCTACGCATTTTTCTGTCTCAAATGCACCCTATGGACAGGGTATGCCTTTATTTTCTTCTTTCTGTGACTACTTAGGGACATTGACTGTTCTCCCTTATCTTAGCACCAGCAGTGCATCCAAGAAGCAGGGCAGGAGCCATTCCTAGTCAGGCAGCCATAGAGATGCCTTGCACATATCACCTTCATGGCAGCTGCAAGCTCCAAGGGGCATTTTGTGTTAACTCAGTCCCATAGCAAGCGACAGGTAGTAGGCAGCATCTCCGCATCCCCTCTGAGCACACTTACACCAGGTGGAAAAGCACACACAAACCAAATAGCTGTGGCTACATTTTCCCTTTACCATAATCCAGCAAGTAAATAATTTCATTTCCCACAGAAACGTCTTGTAGCTTGGATGAAAAGCTATGAAATGACATCACCTTAACCCATTTCAGTGCTATAACTGTGTCATCCTCCTCTGTTTATCCCTTGGGATTTGGCTTTTCTCTTGTATAACAGACAGGGGTTCTTGATATGTGGCCTTCAGATAAACTCAAAAACCAAAATGAATAATCTTCAGGCCAGAGAGAAGGAGAGAAAATAAGCATCTGGTTCACTGCAGCAAATGCAGACAGCAAGCTCAACTGACATATCCCATGGAGATGTTTGAAATGACAGGGAAAGCAGCTCTGCGAATCAATATGCTTTGTAAAATTAAGGCTCAGTCATATCTTGTTGGGCATAATGGAAATTGATTGGCAGTTATCTATTAGCGATAATTTCTGTTTGATGACTTGCCATATGTTATCAAGTCCCAAATCAGGAGGGACCGGATTAAATGAATAGATTCTGTCATGAAAAAAGTACGGGGTACCAGCAGCATAGCAGAGGATGCAAAACATAATATGCACAATGTCTTTCTAAAATAGGTGAACTATTTAATCTACCCTAATTTTAAATATACAGGGGCTGTGTAGCCTGGCAGTATTACAGATTTGAGACTCCTAGGGACCCTTTTACTCAGATATTTTACTTGCTGCCTTTCAGTGACAAGCAATCAGTGAAATGTATGTAGGCTTTTCAAATGATCTTTCCTATAAGATTCAATAGGACTTTACATCTGCTGAGGTGAACCTGTTAAAGGAGACTTTGTGATACAGTCCTGAGCTCTGCCTAAGTGCTGCAGACTACACAGAGCTCAGGTCTATTTATGGGAATGTCACCTGGGGAGGAGGGTCATCTGTAAAGCTTTTCCCCCTGCCAATTATAATTACAGTGAGTTGAAGGACAGACCCTGAAACTCAGCATACAAAGTTATGAACTTCCAGTCAAGTAAAACACTGACATTCTGTTGAAGCCCCATTACTCCAATATACCAACAGAGGCACGGAACATGAATTCAGTAGTGTGAGAGCTGCCTTAGTTCATCTTCAGGAACTAAAGATTAAAATTTTGCTTCCTTCTTCAGATTAAAATGCTACCATGACTACAAAAGATGCTGTGTAATAGTTATGGGTGAACACAGCTTAAGGGAGCTCATTTAATTTCATTTTTTGGAGTGCTGACAGAAGTTTAAATGCTATTTAATTGGGAAAATCCAGGTAGCTAAATTACCCAGCTACCTGAATTACTCAGTTATCTGATGCCTTCTTACAGTAGGAAGAACAGGAGATAGAAGAGGCTGAGAGAGAGAGATCTTTCTTAAACAACTCTTCCTCTTTGATCATCCTAACTATGGCTTATAGCAATGCCAATTCTGACATTAGAGCTTCACCATCTTGAGGACCTTGTGAACACAAACAGGAAAACTCCAGTACAATACCACATAGGATTATGTGGAGGTCTTCTCATCCATTACATGGTGCTGCACATCCCCAGACTCTTATTTTTAACTCTTTGGATTTCTATGGGTTATTCTTTAATTACTAATTTCCTACAAATTATTGAAATCCAGCCCTGAATGGTTTCAGATCCAAATTCCAAATGCAGAACTGTAGGGCTTTACAGAAAGCTTCCCCTACCCCCTGCGACTCCAGTCCCTCTCTGATATGCTTGGGCAAGCTCTCTCCTCCACTCTGCTGACTCACCCATGCAGCTTGACAGAAGCAGAAGCTGCAATGTGAAGCATCTCCATTTTAATTTGAAAACCTAAGCCAAAAAGAAAATGCTTTCATAATTTATATTTAAAAAAAGAGCAGCCGCAATGCTAGGTTCCTGGATTTAATAAAATCAGTTGTTAACTAAAATTACAATGTCTGGAATGACTATTGATTTGCAAGCTGTTGTCCCTAGGTGGGGGAAGGAGGAGAGGAAGAGCTTGACAGTTTCCACTTAGTAGGGAGCTATGCAGGAAAAATTAAGATAATCACATGAATGCTTTTCCTGCTTGCACTATTTGGAGCCTGATGCTTCAGCACAGCTTAGATATCCAAGGTGGTTGTATCTGTGAGTGAAAGGCAGTGATTAGTACAGTGTAGGAGAAAAATAGCCTTACTTAATCAGAATTACACCTTTTTGAAGCTATCAATTTGCTAATTATCTCAAGAATTGAATTATTCTGGCAAGGAATGAGGAGTTTTTTAGCCATTCAACACCAAATAACTAATGACTAATAAATGGATGCCTAATGCTGCCTTTTGCCTTAGAGGATTTCTGCAAAACTTCTGCTTATTCACTGCCAAAGGAAAGGTGTCATCTGAGCTCAAGGAAAAAGTCTCTTTTCCAGAACAATTCGGTATGAATAAATATGGTGTCAGTAATCATCAGAGCACCTTGCTCCTGGAAAAGCTTTCCATGAAAAGCAAAGCATCCTTCCTAGTGCCCTGTTCCCAGAAACCCATTATACACCACTAGAGAAGCAGACACACATGTGTGGAGGTGGGCGAGGAGCCAGATGCAATCATGGTTTTGAAACAGTTGTATTCGTGCATGAGGTGCTGTGTATGCTTTGAGGTTCCAGCAGGAGTTTGTTCTCAGAGATAGCCACACTGGTAAAGGGTAAAGCTTTCAAGTTTTCGATAGCTTTGGGTGAACAGCTTTCCACTTCTATTCATTTGCAGGCTGGAGTTGCCAACAGAAGGATTAAAAAATCCCATCTGAAATTACTCTCTTAAAACCGGCAATCCAATTTTGCATACTCCAGAAATCCAGATAAGACTCCAAGCGTCTGGATGCTTTTACCAAATAAGCCCTCTGACATTTATTGAGCTTGTACCTTCACGAGGTACTAAACACTTAAGAGAAAACCGATAAAATAAATCTTTGTGGTATTTGATGCTTTTCTGATCTATTCCCAGTTGTCTCAGACTCAGGAATTGAGGTGAGAGAAAATGTGGCAATGAAATAAAGAAAAAAAGGCTTGCTTGAGGCATGTTAGTGGGCAATTCGGGGTAAACACATCAGTTGACCTGCAGAACCACAGAGCTGTAATATACTCATTGTGGGTTTTAAAAATTCCATCTCATTGCTGTTACTGGTCAGTCTGCTGTGATTCCTGAGGCTGGGTGCAAGGGACGTAGATCCAGGATGTGAGCTACCCTGGCACATGGCACTGCTGCAGGAGACAAGGGGGCTGCCACTAAGAGAAAGGCAGCCCTGGAAACAACTCAGGCTTCAAAAAATAGTAACTCATTTATTGCTCTATATTCAGAAAGGACTATGAGAAAAACTAATGTAGTTTACACTTGGAGGTAGCCTGGTTATACTGAAAGATAAATAGTCTGATGGCAGCTCTGTTGTGCAACTGATTAATCATTCCTCCAGGCTTACATCTGCCCCTGCAAAGTGTCAATAATCACACAGCCTTTGCCTCACCTCTTTGCGTATATCCAAATGAAGCTGTGATCCCACCAAGGCCCTTTGAGAGTGAGATATTCTCCTCCTGACTCCTTCCCTTCGTACGTGAAGGCTGACTCTGAAATCTAGACAATTCCTCTACCTCCTCATGCTGTATTTAGGAGCTAAAACTTAGGAACAAAAGATTTACGAAAAAAGACTCTTGTGTTTTCTTTGGGCTTGCCATGTTTGCCTTTACAAAACAGAGGGGACTGTCCTGGGAGCACATTGTTGCATGTACAGCTTCAGCAGAGGCTCTGGCACTGAAAACACAGCTCTTTGGAAAACCCTTGGAATGCAAGCGATGTCAGGTCTGCCCCAGTGTGACCAGCATCCCTCTGCACCCCTGCTGAGGGTATTTGGGGATAATCTAGGTGTCACAGGTAGTAATATTTTGATGTGGCTTAAGTTTTGCTAATTCTTCATTTTATAAAACCCAACTTCTTTTTCTGTTGATTAAAGGGATAAAACTCCCTATTGGTAGAAAGGTTTCAGGCTGAGCTGTATGCTTTGCTTTGCATAGCGGCCTTCTTCATACTGTCTCTAAAGAATAAAACATCAAGCGGATCTCACCTAAATAACCAAAGTGACCAAATCTATTATAATATGCAGACATTGACACTAGGCCTCACAGCTGGTCTTGTACAAAGAGCAATTCCTGGATGTGAGCTCTTCTGAATTATGAAAGAAAACAGAGCTGGCCAGGACTTAACAATGTGAATGAAGAGTGGAGCAGGGCACCAGATCCTGAACACCTACTCTGCACCTTCCCACACGATCCCTGATGCTCCCATGCCGTCAGCTGTTCTGCCATAGTGTTATGTGAGGAATAGGACCAAATTTCATATTTTAAATTCCACACAGGGTAAGTGCTTGAAAGAAAGCTGTTTTAATGGACATCTTAATGCTGTATTAAACCAGGGTAATTCATCTCTCCCTATGAAGACTTAAAGAATGGCATTCAGTCTCTTTCCTTAATCTTCTAGATATTTTCAATGTAAGGTAATGGATTTGGAGGGAATTTGTTTTGGGGATCAAAACAGTTACACAGAAATTATGTCAGTAATGTTTCATCAGTACTGTAATCAGAGAAAATATTTTTACACAGCATAAAAGAACTAGGCACTGTGCCACTAGGAAGTTTAATTGCTAGATGACTTTAAAACATGGTAATTTAGTCCAAATTAGTGTTATACTAATTTATTTATCAAATTCCAGTATATGTAGTTATGTTCTACAATCCATTTATTCTTGTAAGCTCTGTGCCCCATTAGACGGTGAAGTAGAAGGTCATTAACCTGCATTGCTAGTTCAGATGATGTTATTAGATTGAATTTAGTTTCTCCACTGGTGGGTGTTGACATTTTAGAGTGCTTTCAGGGTAATTTATCTACAGCCATTCAGTTCTTTTCAGCCATTCAGAAACGTTGTGGATCTAAAATACTGCAAGCCTGATGAAGGCAGATTTCTTGGTTCAATTTCAGATGTGGCTTGTCTTTGTGCTTCTGATATTTTTCAAGTTCTTTTTATGAAAGCGGGTTTTATGACACCACTCATGGAAGATATAAAAAAAATAATGTCAGGTCCCTTCAAAATCATCAGCTATAACTTAAATGCATGAGTTTTAAATATAATAAATTCTAGATGTTTTTCTGATGCTTTCTGTGTTCAGAGATGTAATGATTACATTCGAGGGAACTGTTTTTCCACTGCAATTTCCGCTCCCCTTCCGATTAAGCAGATGCAGAGTGCTGTCCCATGACCTCAGCGCTGAAGCATGACCCAAGCACAACCTTTTGTAAGTGAGACCTAGGAAGGAATAATTAGTGTAGCTGTGGCCAACAAGCCATGACACCTGACAGTATACAAAACAAGTTATGCCTTTCTTGGCACTGGCAAACTGATGGAACTTACAAAGGACAGGAGCTGCCCAAGAACCTCAGGACTGCCAAGAAGCTCTGCCAGAGCAAGGATGGTCCAACATAGCGGATCCTGCCTTCTCCTTGCTGTTGGATTTGCTTGATTATGAGCTCAAAGTAGAATACAGCCTTCATGGCTCACAACAAACCTGCCATCTCTCCTCTTGTCTTCACAAGTCCCTTGGGCTCATGCCATTGATGACCATGCTTCAAAGGACAGGCAATGTGAAAACAGCAAGTCCATCTTGGTTAAAATGACACTGAAGAAGGGGACTATGAAGGGGAAAGTTTTAAATATGTGGTGCCCTATATGGCTTTGTTGAGTAAACAGCTCTTATTTGATTCCCAAACAAAACACAGGGAAAGTATCCAGACAAGGGAGAAGACTATTGATGAGAGCTTGCAAAGTCTCATTTCTTCCCATCGCTTTGTTCTGGTGAACCCTGCAGGGGCCCTTTCCACTCATGGCAAAGTTTTTTTTCCCTCCAACTACAAATCCTTCCTAAGCTTCCAAATCTCTTCCTTTTTCAAGAAAAGCTGTTGGTCAGCCATTTCAATTTCTTTTTAATAAATAGTCTTCCCCTCAAATTGTCTCTGCTACAAGAGCAATACCGGGAAAACAGATGACTCTGCACACCCTTAAAAATCCCAACCTCTGACACGGTATGTTCAGATACCATACAAAGATGATAAAATGGGGTTTGCAAATAGCTGAAAGGCAGAACAAAACCCACCTGGTTTGCAAGGGAATTCTTGTCTCTGAGAAGCTTATAAAGGAGATATTCCTGTCTTGTTCTGCTGGTTTTTTTCTTTCTTATTTTTTTAACAGCTTTCAGTTTTACCTGTGGAAGAATCATGATAAAGCTGTGGGAAAGAAGAGAGTCGCACCACCCACGCCTGCTTTTAATGATCTTCATGCTTCTTACTGCAAAGAAGACATCGCTTCTTGTTTTATTTTTATTGCAGGTAGCACATTTCCCTCCAGTATCCCGAGCACTGGAAAACAGTAGGGACAAAACTGAGGGCTTCGTTTTAAGGGTGTAAGGGTTCGTTTCTTTGGCTCAGAGAGATGCAGTGTAAGTACTGGTGTCTATGGGGATGGGGTGGTACAGTATACCCCATCCCATCACATCCCTTGCTTAGATGGGTTGGACCCTTGCTCATGTTCTCAGCTGAAGGATATAGTCTCTTTCAGACTTAAACCTCCCTGAAACAGTGTTTTCCTGCTTGATTGCTGTTGATTACTTCAAAATGCCTTGTATCTGAAGCTCAGGCTATGAACACCGGTGTTTATCTTGGGAGAGGAAGTTTACAATCCCTTAAATTGCTTTTGTGAAAGATTCTGGGGAACCAGTTTCTCAATTTTCATGCTTTTCTACCTGCCTGCAGCCCTGCCTGCAGTCTGGGAGGGAGACTAAAGTGTTTCTGAGCCTCGCTGACACCCGTTTGCCTGTCTATCTGTGTACTTAAACTGGGAGGGCAACTCAGCACTTCAGGACTTGGAAATGTAACTTTCCAGCTGTTTTGCTGAGCAGATCTGCTTCTAAGCAGGCATACTGTGGTGGGTTGAACCTGGATGCATGCCAGGTGACCACCAAAGCTGGTCTATTGCTCTCCTCCTCATATGGACATTGGAGAGAAAGTATAATGGAAAAATCCTGGGTTGAGATACGGATAGGAAGAGATCACTTGCTAATTACCATCACAAGCAAAATAGACTCAACCTGAGTAAATTAGTTTAATTTATTACCAATCAAATAAGGTCAGGATAATGAGAAATGAAACCAAATCTGAAGAGCACCTTATCCCCATCCCTCCCTTTTTTCCAGGCTTAATTTCACTCCCAAATTCTCTACCTCTTCCCCTTCAGCAGCAAGGTGACAGAGAATGGGGCATACAGACAGTTCATTACACGTTAACTCTGCTGCTACCTCCTCCTCCTGGGAAGGACTCCTCGCACTCTTCCCCTGCTCTGGCATGGGGTCCCTCCCACAGCAGACTTTCCTCAATGAACTTCTCCAAAGTGAGTTCTTCCCATAGGCTGCAGTTCATCATGAACTGATCCAGCGTGGATCACTTCCACTGGGTGCAGTCCTTCAGGAACCAACTGCTCCAGCATGGGTCCCTGTGGGGTCACAATTACAGCCAGGAAACCTGTTCCAGCATGAGCTTCCCACAGGTTCACCGCCTCCCTCAGGCATCCTCCTGCTCCAGCATGGGGTTCTCCCTGAGCTGCAGGTGGATATCTGCTCCACTGTGGACTTCCATAGGCTGCAGGGGCAAAGCCTGACTCACCATGGCTGCAAGGGGACCTCTGCTCTGGTTCCTGGAGCATCTCCCCCCTCCTTCTGCACTCAACTTGGTGTCTGTAGAGCTGTTTATCTCACATATTCTCACTCCTCTCTCTGCCTGTAATTGCTCTCCTGTGCAGTAACTTAAGCTACTTTTTAAATATGCTATTCCAGAGGTGCTGCCACTGTTGCTGATGAGCTCAGTCTTGGCAAGTGGCAGGTTCATCTTGGAGCTGGCATTGGCTCTGTTGGACATAGGGAAGCTTCCAGCAGCTTCTCACAAAAGTCACTCCTGTAGCTCTCCTCTACTACCAAAGCCTTCCACATAAGCCAATTGCTGTCTATTTTCCTCATTAGTTGTGAAAACTGTGAAAATAGGGCTCCATTACTCACTGCATTACTCCTGAATAAATGTGTACTGTGCAAGGTTTGCCTTTGTAAACAAAATAGTTTTCCCTTTCAGGAGCTGTTTGGATAAAAGCAAGTGTTGTCACGGTAAGATAAATTCTGGCACTCCTTTGGTGGAATTAACTATTCCAGCTTTTATCCTGAACTAAAAATAACAATAAAACACATGAGTGAGGTGAATAAATCTCAGATAATCAACTGGACAGCACAGCATAGATAGTAGGAGAAGAGGCGATTATTAAACAATCCTATAGTTATATAATAGAAGCATAAATAAAACATGCAATTTTGCACTCTTGCATTCATGTTTGATAGAAATGCAGGAAATCATGCAATTTCCACTGCTAGCTACATTTTTTGTATGTGTTTGGGACAGCATCAACTATTAACTGTCAAAAGTAGAAGTACTTGCTAACTTGTCAAAATCTTCTTACATGTTTCTGGCTATGTGTTTGTTCAATAACTAGTTTGATGGAAGTGGATTACACAGGCACAGCTATACTGTAGCTGTTATAGCTGTCACTTTCTCTCTTTCACTGCCTTGATGTTTGGATGAATTTATGAAATCAACAGGCTGGCTTTGACTTATTTTCTCTCTTGATCCCTTACCATATTATACACAGCTTCTTCTGTGTCAGAATAGTAACAAAGAACTGCTAAGGGCTTCTGCAAAGTAATTCTTGCATCAGTTGGGTTGAGGGGACACTGCCCTCTATGGTATATGCATTCAGACATATGGAATCAGGCTGCTGTTTCTTCACGAGGTAGCCTGGCTAGGTCCAGCTTCAGATTGTGCTATCAGAATTCATGGCGTTCAAATGTCACTAAAAAAGTCTGCAGGATTCCAGTACTCTGTAATTTTTTTTCAGACATACTAATTTGATAGTGAATGGATATCACTGAATGGAAAAGAGTGGGACAGCTTTAACCCATCAGTTTCAGCCATGGCGGTACATCTGAAAACTCATCTGGAAAAGGCTGTAATGTTGGTCTGTGGTGCATGTCAGGTGAAGGCAGTGGTGAAATGATGGTGGAAAATGTGACAGAGTCAAAGTGCAGGGTTTGTTTCAGCAGTGGAAAGATCTACAGAAGGATTATTTCTAAAGTATGATAAAGATCAGCTCATCGTTAATTCATTAGTCTTGAGGCAAATTCCTGCTCAGAAAATATCAAAACCTGTGGATTTCCTGAAGCTGAAAGAGGTTCTCAGGAAGTGACACCTTCTAACTTGTTTGACAGATCAGTTCTCTGAATATCTGCCACCTGCCAATGTCAAAGGCAGGCTACTGGGCTGCAACACCCCTGGTGCAAACCTGTTTTCTGTGCCCCATGTGCACTTGCCCTGCAGGTAAGCCAGTGATGAAATTGTGGTTGGGATCTCTGAATGCTGCCACTGTGATTAATACCTGTGGCTCGATGAGGCAGGTGAAGAGGAGATTCACACAATCACCAACAGATTCCATGCCAGAAAGACTGTCCAGCAGCTCCAAACTCTCTTCAGTGATCAGCTGGACTGATAGACAACTCTGCAGTGGACAAAGCCCTTCAGCTGGCAGCACTGTCCAGGAGACAGGCACAGCTGCAATGTGTCCAGGTGTAAGTATAGAAACAATGCAAATGCTTTTCTTTCCTTTTCTTCCATTGCTGTTTCAACTCAGCATTGTCTCTGCTCAATAGCAAGACAGCGATTTTGCAGATTTTAAAACACTAATCATAGGCAATTATTTCTAAAAAGATTTGCTTGCAGTAGGCCGACTTTTCTCTTAAGTTGAAAGCCTCGCTGTTCCATTCTTTCTTCTGTTTCAAATTATAATAATTTTCTGCCTTGTGTTCTCTCCCAGCTGAAATTCCTCATCTTCTGACACAATTTGAATCTAACTAATCTTCAATTGGAAGATTTTTATATCTCTTTTTTAAAATAATCTATAGCAACAAAAGCATTGCCAGCAAACACAAAGCAAAACAAGCAGCTGAAGCTGTTTGTGTGCATATCTTAAAATGTAATTCTGGCCTTCACAAGGCAGCAGTCTTTCTTTGCTAAGGTGGACCTATAAAATGAAACTTATTTTTTACACTTAGAATTTAGGAACAAAGCAGAGAATGCAGATTTTATGGCATAAGCTCAATGAACATACTTATGTTGCTTTCCCACAGCTGTTTATGATTGGAGGAAAGCGCAAGCATCCTGAAATCCATTTAAATTAGTAGCTTTTCACCAACATTTTTACATGAAATATTCAGAAATTTTGGTACAGAGCTTGTTTATTTTCATATTTTCTTTTAAGTTAACAATATGAAAATGAAATATTTATTGGCTCAGGACGAATGGTTTGATTAATCCTCAAGTGAAATTATTCTATAGCTTTCAAAAATTGTAAATTCTTTCATGGTCCATTTCTAAACAGAATGTCAAAGTCCAGTTCCCACCCTAGTACTGTTTTTTCCTGTAACCCTGTGATCCTAAGTTCTATGGTTTTGCCTACTTTTTGTTCATCATTCTCCTAAGGGATGTTAGCTGCTTTTTCTCTCCAAACCATTGATATATTCAGTCTAGATCATAACATTTTGAAAGCTTGTGCTGAATTTTGTTATGAGGACGGATAACATAGCTTTTTAGTCATTTTATCCAGCCCAAATGGTCTGTAAGCATGGCATGGTAACACCAATTGCCTATGGTATATATATGATATCCTGTGGTATAGCTGAAGTGATGTGACCAGGATACGCTTCCTTCTGCACCTTGAGTCACCAGGGTCACATTTAGCGTAACAATGATCAAGGCAGCCATTACCATGGGTGTAAATCAGGGCCTGAACTTAACTTTCTGGATCCAGACTTTGAAATCTTAGCAGCTCCTCAGCTCTCACCTACTTTTCAGCTAATAAGTAATAAACGTAGAAATCATTTTGGAAATGTGTGAATCTCTTACTGTACTGTCCGAACATGACACATCGCACTAGTGTATTGATCATTGAAACTGAAAGTGTTTACTATTTAATTTATACCAGTTCCCATCAGAAAGGTATGTTTCAAGTGTCTGGTGCCATCTGAGCTGCCCTTGGGTATGTTGCTTAGCCCCTAAAGGTTCTGGGCGTCCTCCAGGCATGTATAACTTCCTGGCTTTTCCACATCCAGCATATCCTAGGGAAGGAGTATCAGTGTACTTGGGAGGGTTGTCCTGCAGTGTCAGGGCATGTTTGCAGATTTCTGACAAAGCAGCCATTATTGCATCTTGCTTTCTTTCTCAGTGCTGAAGCTGCCATGGCTGCAGTTGCTGGCTCTGAGGATGTGTTGAAGTGCTCCACATCCCCACAGGGCAAAGACAGGCATGGTACCCTGCAGTGCAATGATCTCATTGTTAATCCATCAGTTTTCCTCAGAAGTTCCAGATCTAAATACAAGACTGGAGTTGGATTGAAGTAGTTGTGAAGCATACTGCATGCTTAGCTTCCTAGGCATCACCCAACAAGCATCTGTTCCAAACCCAGGGAATCACTGCCTTCATTAACCAGGCTGCCTCTTCACTGCTAACTTTTTCTCTGTTAGAGTGCCAGAAGAATGGACCATTCTGAAGCACCGGCAGGTCGGAGCAGAAAATGAAGGAGAGGACTGCTGCTTCTCTGAACAGGGAGTTTCAATAGATATAAGGCACATTCTACACATATGCAAAAAGGTTCCCTTTGTAGTACACTTTTTACCTCTTTTTTAATATACTTTCATTAGCAGCACATTCTCTTTTCTGAGTGTGGAATAAAGTCCCATCTTCTGCATATATTAAATTGCAGTTTCTGCTTTCAGCGTGATTGCTCCCTCTCTGGACCAGATTCATAATGAGGCTTGCTTTTTAGTTTTAGTTCCCCCTCCCTTTCCCCCCCTCCCCTTTTTTTTTCCCTGTTTCCTCTCAATAAGCTCCTGGTGAAGCAATTCCTGCTGTCATGAACTGAAAATTCACCTACAGACTCTGCTGCTGGGGATGCTTTTGGGGATCTTTCTCCCCCAGAATTCTCAACTTTCCAATGAAGATAAATAACCACATCTTGCAGCTACAGTTTTTGACTGACAGCTTAAAAGAAGATCCCTGTCAGCTTTCATAACAGAAGAAGAAATTGTTCCAACAATTCTTAGCAAAATGAACAGGCACTTTTTCTGCAAAACTATTTTGCAGCCCTGCTGCTGAATTGCAGCTCACACTGAGGCCCTTCAGGTTGGTTTCTTGTCACAAAAGAAGGGAGTGACCCGGAGCCATGGTATTTTAGTAGCTTCCCTTGTTTTAGCTGCATAAAGCCCTAAATGCAAAGTGAATACAAAAAGCAGGCAGCTGTAATCTCCCTCTCAGGGATCCTGCTTTCTCAGTTTTTGTATCTGAGGAAGCACCTCTGTATCACAGATTAATTGCAGTTAGAGAAAGGAAGTTAAAAAACAAACGTTTGTTGCTTGCAATAGCCACCATCCAAGATCTGCGCACCACAGAAAGCACTGACACTGCAATCACTTCCATGGAGACTGTTCAGATGAAAAGCAAAGGTGAGCTGTTGAGTATTTGATCTTAGGGTCCTTTCCAACCCTAACTATTCTATGATTCAGCTCTTTCTGTGGTGAGCTGCATCTCAGCTGCTCTTCAAGAAAGTCTCAAAATGCTTCAGCATCAGCTGGGAAAATTTGTCATCATTTTACAGCAATGCAGGCAAGGTGAAAATGGAGAGCTTCTCATACACTTTTTGGCAGTTAGTAAAAGTGTCCTATGCATTGGATCCTCTTGCTGAAGTTAATCAGGATATAGCATTCAGACAACAGCCCAGGCAAAATGGTGAGAGTTGACCCTTGAGGATGCAGAGGTGTTGAGGGGGACATTGACCCAATCCAGACTCACTGTTCACCAGCCTTTCTCAAGCTGGATGGTGAATTATATCCCCCTGATTGCTCTGACTTGCAACCATGTCCTGTGATACTACTATGTTATGAGCACTGCAGGAAATAGAGGAGCATAATGTGGTGTTGTGGGACCGATTACAGAG
This sequence comes from Agapornis roseicollis, assembly GCA_002631895.1. Taxonomy (NCBI): domain Eukaryota; kingdom Metazoa; phylum Chordata; class Aves; order Psittaciformes; family Psittacidae; genus Agapornis; species Agapornis roseicollis. The sequence continues at coordinate 21,793 of NDXB01002039.1, forward strand.
GACAGTGCAGCTCTGCACGAATAAAGACAAGCCAAACTGGGGCTTGAAAGAGGAATTCGAGTTTTATTTCCCTAAACAATTCTGATTAATGCTGTTTCTGTAAGTATCAGCATCTCAGATCAAAAGGCAACTGCTCAACAAAATGCTTGTCCTGGAATTTTCACTCTTCAGACTTGATTTTCTTCCTTCAAGATATCAGATTGCAGGGAAGAAAAATGACAACAGGAAGTGTGCTTTGCATGTGATACAAGAAAGATGAACAACAAAACATGCTGTGATACCTTTGTTTTTACTAGGCCTAATGACACTGATAACATATCTGCTGGTGGCTGTCCATGCTCCAAAAACTCAGGATGTGGCCAGAATAAAAGATGACATCAGTGATCACAGGAGAAAGAGGATTGTCACTTTTTTCTCTATATGAACTTTAATCTGGTTTAGCTACAAAGGCTTCTTTCAAGTGTGGTCTGCTCCTTCAAGGGCAATGGAGATCAAATGCTCTGCTAGTACTGCTGTGGGAGTTTGCAACGGGAGTTCAGCACCTGAGAGGAAGGCAGCTTGGCAGTACGACAGGAGCAGGAAAGGTCATGGAGATCCTTTCTTTGGGGATCCAGCAGCCTTGCAAGCAAGAGCTACCTCTGGATGACCACCTGTAAGAGACTTATGGGGAAAACTGCATTGGTGAGTAGTTCTATATGTCACAGAGCAAGGTGAAGTGATAGAGTGGCTTCTAGAGTCCAGTTACAGAGAAAAGGGGTCTGGAAACTGAGTTCCAGGTCATTGAAAAGGTAACATTGTCAGAAGACAGGAGATGGAGCAAAGTTAGATCTGAATGCTTCCACAGATCCAGGTTTCTTAACTTCCATGCTTTACTCCCAGCCAGAGATGTAATTGAAAATGAAGGGAGAAATAAGGAGAAGCCAGTAGAAGAGCTAGGCTTGACTATCAGGCTGCCATAGAGAAGAGAGCAAGACAGAGCATTAAGTGGAGGGAACCAAGGCAGGTTTGCAGTGTCAGATTGGCACTATTGTCTTTCCCTGGGAGGCTCCCAGGCCAACAGTTTGCTTACTATGGTAATGTCCCATGGGTGTGCTCAGTTCTGGGAGGAGTGAAGATGTCAGTCAATGTTGAAAGATGTTATAGTTATTATTAGCTCTGTATTTCTCATTGAATGCTTAGAATCATACATTTAATTAAATGTTAAAGCAGTGCTTTTTACCCCTTAAGGTAGTAGATATTTTTCTTCCTGAAATTTATAAGTATTTAAGTGCACAGGAGACACTGCTTGCAAGTGGTTCACTGACACCACTTTTACATCCATAGATCTGGACATGTCCATCCTGGCATCCGTTCATAGTTTTTGAAGGGTACTCAGGAATGTATCCAATTAATTTTATTTTTTTTTTAAAAAAGAAAAAAAAAAAAAGAAGAAGAATGGGGAAATTCCACACTGCTTCTCTTGCAGAATGATTCCATGGTGAATTTTCCAGATGAGTTACTTCCCCCTCACTCTGCTGCTGAGTACCAACCATGGTGCTAAGAAAAGGCTGTATTCATTCCAGCAGGCATGAAGATAACGTAAGTTGTGATTGGTAATGCAGCTCATTTTGGCAGTGCTCTGAATTCTGTGGTCCATCCCCAAACAAGTCTGCTCAGCTTTTGCCAGCCTCAGAAAGACATAAAACAAGAGCCAAAACCTGAAGTTGCATGGATTCAACCTGAAGTCCTGTTCCCTTTTTCTTGTTTCTCCTCACAATCCCATTTCTAATGCATATAGTCAGTGTAAGGGAGAGCAGTGCCCATCCAGTTTCATGCTATTTCAGAAATAACCTTCTTGTGCAGACAATCAGTCCTGAGTTTTCAAGTAAAAGCGAGAAATAGTCTGTATCAAGGCCTTGAATGTGCTGTGATGGTCATGTGAAAGTTATGCCAATAGCCACGGTGTTCCCATTTCACACAGTGTGTTTTGCTGCTTACAAAAATGCGTTTGCAAGTCTAAACTGTGAGTGGGTATGGACCATAATAAAGGCTATCCTCTCATTTTGTGGAGTTGAGCAAAGCGATGCTTTATGGGAGAGATTCTTAGTTTCTCTGTGTCTGGGGCTGATAAGTGCAGTAGCTCATCAGTAACATCAAATGGTTTGTGCAGTCCAATTAGTGACAATGTCTTACTTGGCACCATGCTGTTTGAATGGTTCTCCGTCAGAAGAATCGACTGGCTCCAATTAACTATAAGCTTTTCAAGCAAAAATATTTGTAAATAGTTCTGTGCTTCAGCCAACATTTTTATATGACATTAGCGTGGTCAACCTGCTGTTAGGCATTTCAAAGCTGCTAATTAGTCTGTCATGTCCAGCCTCGTACAGCTTGCACAATTACCAGTTTGTCATCTTCCCCACTGACACCAAATGCATTTTAGATGCTGAAATCCAGATATGCCAAACAGTGAACCTTCACCTGCTCTGTAATGCAAAGAAAGCGGCACTGGGAATCAGGAATGGCACATAGGGGTTGAGAATTCTCTCAAGTAGGGCAAGACCTTGGTTCAGAGAAGATCTTTATGCTCAGACCCCCACATCGAGACTGGCAGGACACCCCAAAACCAGTGCCAGAGGTTGGTTGCCTTCTATGCTACTCAGAACTCTACATATCTGGCATTGACTTGTCTAGTCCCCTCATAGCCAGGGCACATGTGTCTTTCAAAATTAAGCACCTGCACTCCTCTTTCATAGTTCTTTTGTTTCCATGTTGTGGCTGATTTAAGATTAAAAACCACTTTGCAACAGGCTTCTCAAGTTCACTTCCTTTGTGATGCCAGTATTGATTTTTCTTCATACTGGTTTGTCTCAGGTTTTATCACAGGCTGGGAAGGTGAAATTTGGCCAGTGCTTGTGTTGGTAGCTGGATGTTCCTCATGGGTATTAGCAAGATTGCAGAAAGGTAATTTGCAATGCAATAAATAAAGGAACTTACTGACTGTGAAATAGATTGAGATATTCCTAAATCCAGTTTCTGTAAAGAGCTGACATTGATTTTGAGATCCATAAAGGGAGAATTCTTACTGTTACAAATGTTCTAACTGCAGTGGTTTGAAACCAAAACAATCTAGATCCCAAACCCCAAAACTTCCAAGTCCTCAGATGTGCATACAATTGCTTAACTTTTCTTTTTAAAATGAACATAATATAGAGTATATCTTTATTCTTCAGGCAGTTCTTGCAGCAGTTCTAGGGTGGAACAAGCTGGTGTTATGCATAATGTATGGTTTTATGGAAGGTTATGTAAACAGATTTTTTTCCTTAAATCACCAAATTCACCTGGAAATATTTAGGCTTCAGGCTTCCTTCTAAACACCACTTTATTGGTTTTGCTGTAGTGTGAAACAGTAGAGCAAAATTCTCATGTTATCTGTCTCCAACAGATTTACAATATTGCAAGATTAATTATATTAGTTGCATTTCACGATTCAATGCATTTGTATTACCATTTCAGAAACACAATAATCTATCAGCGGCAAACTTCAGGGCATTTGCTTTCCATGCCTTGGCATTGTGAACTGTGAAGTATATGAGCTTGCTGATGAGCTGCACATGAGTGCATTCTCCCTTTCCCAAAGAAATTTTGATGGTTTTATTCCTTTCAGGGTTGGACAATAATTTCCTAATTATGATGTGAATACCAGAGTCAGATTCTGATGCCCTTTTACCACTCAGCTTCTGATGCTGTAAATGATCCCTTTTAAGTAATTGTGGTTCATCATGGAGGAGGCAAGCAATATAGAGGATGGTTCAATAGATATTGGCTAGAGATGATCTTTAGCTCAATGTGGAGGCTGTCCTGAGTCTCTTCGTATACCCCTCACACATTACAAGACTTCTTTCCATGGTCTGTTCTCTACACCCTAGTTCTAACCAGTTCCCGAATAACTTTCTGGAATGCGATCACCTGGAATACATCTCAGTCTGCCTGATACACACTGTGTGCACTTCAGCATATTGCATCTTTCTCTTTCAGACACAGACCTTTTCCTCTTTCAGACTGATCTTTTTCTGTGCTTGCTCTAGTCGTACTAGCATTAGTTTTGAAGCTATAGCACATAGATACTGCTTTGTTTTTACAAAAGGCTTCACAGTCCTTGTTGAGCTCTGGACTGTCAGTTACAGATGCCCAGCAATTTAAAGCTGCCTCAGGTATGTTCATGTTACAATGATTCTCAATGTGGCTGCAACGTCACCATGCCCTGAATTTTGTCTGCTTTTCTCCTTACTTATTGCCACTTAAAATACTTTAAACATTTCCAGACCTTTCTTTACAGCAGGGGGAGGACGGGTTGGGTGTGTGCAATGCAGCAGCGTTATCTGACCACTGAGAACGCTGGCTGCTAAGAAGCTGACAAACTGCACGTTATGTTCTTGTGTGACTGGGTCTGGCAGAATTTGTTATGTCAGTGGCAGTGTTGTGCAAATAGCAACCTGGCTCTTGAACACCTGTGTGGGAATAAGGAGCTTCAAAACAGAGATCTGCCGTGGGAAGTGCCAGAAACACCGTTTCTCTCCTTCAATTCCTCTGATGTCTTTGAGTCCTGTGGGAGTTAAATCTGCCCTGTGGCTCTTTTCAGAAAGTCATGATTTCCTTTAAATTGTCACCCTCTTTTCTAAAGAAGGAAATGTTCAAAGAGCAGACAGACGTATGCTGCCTACCCTCAGATTCAAACACATGGACTGCCCATCTGCCCACCAAACAGCCACATACTACGCCATCTAAATAAAAACCACCTGGTACTGGATAAAGTGAAAATCCTACAGAACTGATAGTTAGCATAAAAACTATTATTTCCTTCCCCTCTATTTTCTATTATTACTACATTATGGTTTGCAAATTCCCATCATTTTGAACAATCCAACAGAAAAAAAGACCTGAAGCTGAAGTGGGCTGAATGTTTTAAAAACCACATAAATTAGTCCATGTGCATTTTAACAAAGAAGGTGATTTGGGACTGCAGAGAATCATTTTTGTTGATGCAATTGGCTCACAAGTAACCTCAGGCAGGTCATTTTGCCTTGCAGAGCCTCAGATTTCAATGGGAAGGATTACAATTTTACAGTACTTAACTCCCGAGGATAATGATATTAATTTTGTGTTAAAATATTTCAAAACCTAGGGAGGGACATGTACTCTGTACATTTTGAAGGAAAAACAAAGCTCAGGCCTGATCTCCTTTAGCATGTGTGACATCACAGCTTCAAGTTTCCTTCAGTTTACATAGAAGTTGGTTATGATTTTGAATACATTTGTCCATATGTCATTTTCCCACACAAAGATTAAGAGCCATGTATTTTGGCTGTGAATGCCATCTTGATGTCCTGAAGACAAAAACATAGCAGCTTCACAGATGTGAGTGGAGTTGTATCTCTTGAGACTGGACTCGTTTTAGTATACAAATGTTTACTTGTAGCAGCTCGTTGGAATATGGCGGTCAAGAAAGATCCTGGCCTGCATCTTCGTGCAGACTATTTCTCATATGCAAAGTCATATCAGACTCTGGGAAGACCAGCAAAACACTAATAAATATTACCGTTACGCAGGGTCCAGGGAGCGAGAGATATCCGATTCCAGCTCTTAATCACGCTTGTTATTGTTGCATGAAAATCATTTTGGATAACACTCTTGAGGAGTACAACATCACACATCCAAAACAAAGGGTATGTAAAGCTAATAAATTTCTGTTCAGCAAGTCACTCCTTGGATAGCGCAACTTAATATAGAAGGTGCATTTGAAAGTCCACTCGAATGTGTTATTTCTTAATCTTCTCTTGATATTAATCTCTCTTTTTATTATTTTTTTTCCCTATGATGTGCAAGTGCCAACATAAGGGAGCATTATAAATCACAGTGAGAAATAAATACTCCCGTTTAATCTTGCAGAGGGATATTAAATTTTCACCACCTCTAACTTCCGATTATCCCATCATCAACCTATTGAATATTTCAGTAGTTTGATGCTGTGCAGGACTAAAATGGGACCTAAATCATATCAGACTGTGCTTAGAAAATCAGGCCTAGATGCCTATTTTGTATGTATGTGCCCACTTCCAGTCACTCTCATATCTGTTTTTTTGCCAGGTCTTTCTGATGCTACTCAAAACCCAGGTGGTAGTTCAAGTGTGATGTGTTCCGCTTTTGAATTACCTAATAAAAGAACAAACATATGTGCCATTGTAATTAAAAGGACCTTCATGGCCATCAGGTGAGTTTAGAGACAGCACACAGCAACCTGTACCATGTGCTGAGCACGAGCAGACACAGGAGACCTGACACCCTCTACTCTTTCATAGACACTTCCAACTCTCCTGCTTTCATACTGCATTTCCCTCTGGGCAGAAATTAAAACTGGAGTCAGTCTCCATGCTTTCAAGAAGCTCAAAGCAAGAATTGCTTTGGGACAGTGTGAAGGCAGGAGGCACCATCCCAGGCTTCTTGAGCAAATCTCCTCCCCAAGGACAGCTGGAAGATCATACTGCCTCCTTTAGGCTTTCTTTTAAGGAATCAGGCTGGGAACATGAGGAAAACAGAGGAATGAAATTCCTTTTACCTTCCTTTCCTAAGCTGTAGTGTCTAAAAGAATGACCTTCAGGGCCATAGCCTTTGTAGCAGCAGACGGGAAGCTGTAACTGGGGAGTAGTGTACTACCCTAAGTCTTATTGTACATGTTCCTTCCTGAGGATGAAAGAATTATTCAGATGGGTTCAAATTTATTACTTGCACAATGAATTCTGATGCCTGGGATGGTCTTTTTCCATATGAGTGAAGGGAGAAATGTTAGCATTCCCAAACCATCAAGTTTGCATTTTCCTTGCATTCATATATTGGTGTCTCCAGACATCATAATCTCTTTTAGCAAGAGGCTTAGGTCACTTGGATCATTAAACTAAGCTACTTGAAACAAAACCGAAGGTGGTGGCAGCAAATAAGCAGAGGAGCACTGGGCTAAACTATCAATCGGGAAGCACTTCGGTATCAAAAATAGCCTGTAAAGGGTGAGAAATGCCTCCTCGGCCTTCTCCTGAAGGGCAGGAGCTGATCAAGCCTACTGGAGAGTTCAGTGTTGATGGCATGGCTCATAGCGGGAAGGAAGAATAAGGAAAGCTATTTAAGGTGCAGCATTGCAAAACCTGCCCAGGAATGGACTCCCAGTGCAATCATTCATGAATTGTTGTCTGCTTACATGGAGAAGAGGGGAAACCATTCCTTTTAAAAAAGGAACCTTTTAAAAGATAGACAATCAAACAAATACAAATAGGCCAGCAGATTACTAAGATGCTCTGGGATTGTCCTAAACTGTTATGAACACAGTCTGAGATGTTGTTTACTTCAGCACAGAGATATCTGTGAGTGGCACTTCACTCACACACTGGCATAGCAAAGAAAACCAATGTCAGCTTGCACCAATTGGAACTGAGGAGAAGGTGGCAATTCAGAACTGAGGTTTGGATGGCTTGGCGTAAAGATACTGGAAGTGGGCAATAAAGAGGGACCCATCAGATATAGTCAGCTTTCTAACTCTGGAGAGTTAAAGAAAAGACCAGAAGAAAACTGGGTGCAGGTGACAAGATCTATTTCTGCTTTAGGCCAGCGAGAATGTGATTCTAGATCGAGACCCCAGGTGTCTTGTTAAAGCCTCCTGTTTTTTGTTGTGGAAACTGCAATTCAGAGGTGAATGCAGTGCTCTCGCCGTGCTGGTTGCCAATACAGTGCAGAGAAAGACACTAGTACAGCTGCACTGCACGATAACATCCTCTTTCCCTCTATAGATAATGATCAGTTTAACATACAAAGTGCAAGGTTTGTTATTGCTGTGTTTTGCAAAAAAAGGACACCTTCATGAAATATACTTGATTTTGGACACTCTACCATATCATGTGCCCATGAAGCTGTGTTGAATCAAATTAGGTTTTAGGTTTCTCCTGCAGAAACCAATACCGTAGTGATTCATAAACTGTTGTTTATAAATAGCAGTTTATAAAGGGGTCTCTGGTGATATTGCTGTTCTCTTCAGATAACACCAAGGAAAACTCAGTGAGAAATTAGCCAGTTAATGTGTTGTGTGTCAGTACTGCAGATGGATGGTTGATTGTGCTCTTCCCTGCTCTGAATCACATTGGAGCTATTTTGCTTATCAAGGGAGCAGAATTGCTCTCTGCAAACAACATCCTCATTCATAATTTGTGTACGGAAGCCTGTTTTCACAGCACGGTCTGTTTGGATCCACCGGGAGGTCAGCATGTGTTGTGGCACTATCTCCTTGCTTGGAGGACAGAGCAAGGACTCCATCACAGAATCACAGAATCCTAAGGGTTGGAAGGGACCTCGAAAGATCATCCAGTCCAACCTCCCTGCGAGAGCAGGGTAACCTAAATTACATCACACAGGAACTTGTCCAGGTGGGCCTTGAATATCTCCAACGTAGGAGACTCCACAACCCCCTGGGCAACCTGTTCCAGTGCTCTGTCACACTCACAGTAAAGAAGTTTCTCCCTATGTTCACATGGAACCTCCTATGCTCCTGTTTACATCCATTGCCCCTTGTCCTATCACTGGACATCACTGAAAAGAACCAAGCTCCATCATCCTGACACTCACCCTTTACATATTTGTAAACATTGATGAGGTCACACCTCACTCTCCTCCAAGCTAAAGAGACCCAGCTCCTTCAGCCTCTCAGCTTGATAGACAAATCAGTCCCCTCATAGGAGTGGTTTAGGCATCCCCAGGAGCAATGAGAACTTCAGACATTAGGAAGAGAGATCTTTTGGTCCCCTCATCAATGCAGAAGCTCTCTACTGAAAGCCATGTTTTTCTCTCAGAGCATTGGTGGTTTAACAGGCCACTCAGTTTACAAGAGAGATCATAGTGTGTCTATAGTTTGGACGTACAAAATTTACTTTGAAGCTCAGAAGCATGCGAAGATCCATTAGGTACAGGATTAAAGTCCTACTTGTATTTAAACTGGGGCTTGGAAGAAGGGGATAAGGCTTCCAAGGGGGAGGGAGGTGAGAGGAGGCAACCAGTGAAGCTCATTGAGGGCTGGTGCCTCTTGGCCCCTCTGGCCTTCTCCAGAAAGCCAGGCACTTTGGCTAACACAATCCCTTCCTTTCATACTCTAGGCTCATCCCCATAACAGCATTCCCTGAGCTGTGTTGGAGATGGCCACAAAGGGCAGCATTGTGTCTGGGAAGTGTGTAGCTGATTCCAGTTGAAAGAGAAAGAGAAGCAAAAGCACTTCCCAGGGACAATGAGAGGGCTTGTAGCTCAGGAAGCTTCCAGGTCCATTAGCATCTGTAGAGGACAATGGCTATGTGTGGTGGGGATAAGGAAAACGTGCCCTTGCTGGTGGCTCCTGTCCATCACTGGTGGCACTGCTACTGCGGGATGAAGCCTGAATGGACTGATTCATGGGCAAGCAGACCTATTGTCCCACTGACAAAGAGAGACCATGGTAGGGTTGTCATGGCTGAGCTGATCTGGGATGTTGAGTATCTTTCTGACCTCTGGCTGTGCAGCAGCCCAGTCCAAAGTCTGTCCTTTTCACTGGTGGGCAAATGAGGGAATGCTTGTCTAAGGGAAACACAGTGGTAAATGGCACAAATTCCCCTTGCAGGCTCAACCCCATCTGCTCCTGTCCTCAGGTTTTGGCTGGTCAGGATGGGCACAACACTGGGGGTGAAGGAGCCAGCATGTTTTCTGCTTCTCTCAGGAAAGAGCTTTCTTCTGTGGCTCTCATCTAACGTCGCTTTTTCTAAACAGAACCCATGAAATACTGCTCTGATGTTGGGGAGATTTTGTGAAGTAATACAAAGACCTTGTCAGATAGATGGGACACAAGGACTTTGTACATAGTTCTTGTTTGCAAGCACTTGGACTTTTAATTTTGTCAGGAAAATCTCCTTGCAAGAGAGAAATAGGTTTGTGAACCCAGATGGCCTTTACCATTTGTAGGAATAAAAAAGAAGTAAAAAAGTACTTTGTTAAGAAAACATTAAGCCATGTACTGGGAGGGGTGCAATGCCACATTGCACTGGGAGGGGACTTACTGACCCTTTGATGCTAGGAGCTGAAATTCAGCTTCAGATCTCTCGCAGGAAGAGCCCATTTGGGACTTGGGTGCAGTAGGTGCACCCTCCAGGTTTGTTTCCCCTGGAAGAAGTCCAGAGAAACACAACAGGGGTCAGTTTGCCTTTCAACATCGGTCCTTATTTGATCAAATCCATAAATTTAGCTGTGCCTGACCATAAAACTTACTTGTCCAAATATGCACACAATCTTTGATTCTAAGGCATTTTTTTGGGGAAACAGAAATATTTTATTCTTGGAGCCAGAGGGAGCAAGACCATCTAGTCTCACCATCAACATGTTTTCTTAACTTTAAATAAGGTTAAGAGAAGGAGTAATTCAACCGTGGCAACTCTAATTGGCTACAAGCATAATCCAATAACCTCATTTCACCCATATTGTTAGTTGAGTTAATTGGACCTGCACAGCCACCAGCTAAATATATTGGTGTATGCAAATGGTGAAACTAATTTCCTTCATAAACCTTCCTTCTGCCAAAGTAGGAATTGGGCAGAAGGGGTGGGGGAAAAAGAAGACTCTGCTGACATTGTTACTTCAAAAGATCAATTCTCTTCCAATTATTTGCTCTTTCTAGATAGGCAGGATAGAAAATATCATTAGTTCCTTTCAATAGGGAGGGAGAGGGAAGTAATTTCATTCCTGCTTGAAAAGACTGCAGAGCAAAACTTTCTGAGCCTTTAGTTTTTAGGTGCTTCAAACTCAGACTGGGCTTCACAGTCCCTGGGTCAGGCAGCCCTGTTTTCTTTTCAATATATGGAGTGAGGGAACCTGCAACAAAATGAGTTCCTGGGTGTTGCAAGGACTTGCATCACCTGGAGGGAAAAGGGTAAGCTGATCTTCACTCTCCCACTGAATTCTGCAGGGTCTTTTGCAATAGAGGATTTTTAATTTGTACCATGATGTGTATCAGCCAAAACCATTTCTACTGTTAACTTAAAAACCTTCCAAGAGCATGTTCCCTGGAGTCTGATGTGAAGGACTTACAATCAGACCAGGTATCCAACCATCCAAGTGAGGACGTGATAGCAGCAAGGCTCAGCAGCTCCAGAGGAAAGTGTGCAAAGCTAACATTGTGGAGGTGAGGAACAGATTCTACATAGCTGAGCTTTGGCTTAAAAATTTTGGATTAATCTTGAGGATTCCCTATTATTATTCATCTGTTGCTTTGTATTTTCTTTCTGCTGCTTTTAAGCAGTAGGAATAACAACTGCTTCTTCATATTGCACCAGCTCCATGTACTGTCTCTGTTACGCTTACTCACTAAGCTTTGCCTCATGCAGACTGTAAACTTGCAGGATGTGTACCATCTCTGATGCTCTCTGAGCTTGTGCTTGCATCATGACTCCCTCCCACCCTCAAATCTGGCTGCAACCATCTCTCCTTTAAGTGTGATAGCAGCAGAAGCATGTACTAATCTCAGTTTCCATCTTTCATAGGCAGTCCCAATTGAGATTATGTGCATGTCCTTGGGTGTCTTTCAACTGGCTTTGGAGCAGGCCTGAAGTGAATTGGGACTAGCACAGTGTGGGGGAAGGAAAACATGCTGCCTGTGATTACTATTTGAACTCAATAAGGGGATGGGAAGGAAAAGGAAAAAGGAGTTATGAGACAGGACTGAATCATTAATGCTTTCCACAGTTACACTTGAATTTCAGCCCCTGCTAATATTCCCAGGGACATCACAACTCATGCACATACATGCAAACACAGGTTTAATTTCAGCAGTAAATGAAGTCATAATGCAAACAGAAAGCTAACAGCAGGGAGGACTATGCTTGGCCAGGTCTGCTTGTGCTACAAGTAATACATATGCACCAGTGCAAAAAGCTGGCCCCAGAGAGCAGTTAAGTCTTTCTAGCAGAAACACACACTGAGAAGGCAACTGTAACTTTTAACTACAGCTTCCTACAAAAGAAAATGCCGTGGTCTTCTTTAATATTGGAAAGGGGAAGAGATGAGGGAGGATGAAGTGGTACAGAAGTCAGGTACAGGGCAGGTTGGAAACCTGCCTGCTTTTAGCTAACAGAGGCACAGGGGTAAGAAAACATTTCAATGAAAACACTAGATCTGCCTGGACTGAATTTTGCACATGTGTTGACAATGAGGGAATTACTGCAGAGTGTTCAAGAGAGTGCTGGGTGGGGAAAGCCATGGCTGAGGAGGTTATGGCATCTCCTCTGCCTCTGAGAGCTGAAGAGCTGACACGCAAGACCTGCCACCAGGAAAGTGTTTCTGGATTAGCATGGTCCACCATGCACTGGGTCAGGTCTTGCACTGCAGAAGCCAACAGTGTTCCTGAGCAGTACAAAATAATGCTAGGGATGGCTTTGTCCTGAGAACTGTGAGGTTAAGATATGACCCACAGTGAGCAGTCTCCTACAGTTGATCTTCACTGGGTCATCCCCAACCTTCATCCTTGAAACAGAAGTCAGTTCTACTCATGTGAGGTGAGAAGAACAGCTCTTCTGAATTAGCTGAAAATGTAAAATTGACTTTATGTGATTTGAACTTCTCCAGTGGTGGTGAAGCTCTGAGGCAGAAGAGAGTGAGGAGATCTCCATATGCAGCTCAATTCTGCCTTGTTCTGAAAGGAGCATACTCCTATCACTCTGTGGAGGGCAGCAAGAGGGTTTAGGAGAAAAGCAAGTCACTTGCTCTTCTAGCTTCAATGGCTATCAGAGTGCTTTTTTGTCTATGCAGAGCTGCTTGTCCTACTCAACAGTTCCCAGCCAAGCTTTGCTGATGCACCCTCAATCAACCCTAGGAGTGCCAGTGAGGTCTGTGTGAAAACTAGAAACAAGAGGTACAGAATTAGAGCAAAAAGAATGAAAAAGCAAACAAGGAAATAAATCAGTGCAAGGAAAGAGGAAAGACAATAAGAAAGGAAGGAAGCAAGAAAGAAGAGAAGAGGAAAGGAAGAAGTGGCAGCAGAGTAGGGAAAAGAGCTTGGATGTCTTTGTCTGCCCAGACCAGCGGAAAGAGAATGCCCACCAGCAATGAACTGGATGCATCCCCTTCTCTCTCTCCCATAGCTCTGCATTTCCATGGAAGTGCATGGCCTCAGTCACTGGGGCCAAGGTGGGATGAAACAATGTGTAACTGGAGCTGTGAGGACTAGTCAGAGTATTAGTGGGGTGTAATCTTTCCACTGAGGAGCAGCAGATTTGCATTACTGTTCACTCAGCTCTGACTTGAGGCATGCAGGGCTCCCCAGTGTGCCCCAGCTAGAGGCCAGCAGAGCATGACATGGCCACTGTTTCCTTTAGAAGGCAGCCCTGTGTGATGGACAAAGTCTGATTTCCAGCTTGGCTATGGATCTGAAAGCTGAGCTTGTTTCTTCCTATCAGTCCAGGCTGTGTCACAGTGTCAGGCAGGGGGATGCTGGTGGGAGTCCCCAAGCAGGAGTCCCGTGAATTAAATGAGGTGTAAATGTGCAGACAGGGATGATGAGGAGGGTTTAAAGCATTTGCTTTTTCCTAGGGAACACATGCTCCAACTTGAAGCTGCTTAGATGAAAGGTTGTGTTAACAGCAGCAGTTCAGGTGAATTCCTCTCAGAGGAATTTTTGGATCATATATATTTTTGTTTGCCAACATGTCCTTTTCCAATCTTACAAACAACGTTGTTATGTCAGGGTGAACTTCTGTTTGATGTTCTAGCTCAGTTATCACAAACTCTGATGGTTTGTAAGTAGAAATGCTATGAAATATATTAGAGGTACTACAAAATTCTCAGAATTGATTCTTTCCTGTGAATGTCTGTTAGACTGAAAAAACCCCAAAACAAACAGAAAACACCAATAAAACCAGATTCCCAAGATTTTGCTTTTTATCTTGATGTGGTATAGGAATTATATTTACAACCTTTAATTCTTTATGACAAAAAGGCTCATTTCTTATTGCTGTACTCAGAGTACAGGTAACCTCTTCTCCTGCCTGAAGTAGTTTTAATCTAAGCAGTCAGCCAGAGGGAGTCAATTGACTCATGCAACTGGCACTTCATTAAAAAAAAAGGGCTAAATTATGAAAGCAAAGAAGATATAGCTAGGAGCTAAGAAAACCTCTGAATATTAAGAAAAAATTTACTCTTCTCCCATAGGAACCTGATAGTTAGCAAATAACCTACCAGGGAAAAATAGAAAAAATAAGAATTTAAGATGGGAAGCATTAAAAAAACTTCCCACTAACAAACTTTTATACATCAAGACAGCTTTAAAATGTTCTTTTTCTTTCTTTCAACATTTTTTACCTCAGTAGGAGAGTAAGCTTCCTTGTTGCAGAGTCTTAAGCAAACACTGAACTATTTGGAGACCCAAATGACTAGATTAGTGGTGATGCTGTCATTTGTAGCAGTGACAGGAAAGTGTCAGAGTTACAACTTTCTATGGTTTTTAATTGTCCCTGCAATTGTGTTGTCCAAACATTTACCCAAGGGTATGATTAGTAATAATAGGTGACAGCTTCAATTATCCTTAAACATATTAGAAAATATCAGCCCACAGATACAATCTTTAAAAGCACATCTTAAGCTGCTTTTACAAGCTCTCTGTGACAAGAATGAATACAGAGATAAAATTTGGAATTAAGCCATTTACTTATTTTAATCAGGGTTCCGGTGTTTTTGTTTTTTAAGCAGCACAGAGACAAATGTTTTTGTAACATCAATACTTATCTGGGAATCACCTAACACTGTCTGCGGTTTTCCTGAGTTCTTTAATGCAGCCTCCGACACAGGCATGACATTGAGAAGCAAGGTCATCTGCCACTGTGTTAATGATATACAGCCCATCAGGCTTTTTGAAGAATAAAAATAAAACCTCCCAATCTCTAAGTAGGATTCAGTAAAAACATAAGGTATCTCACACATCTGAGCCACAGGCTTTCCTTTGTAACCAAATAAAAACCAAGCTTTGTGTCTCCATATGTTTCTTTCCATCTCTTGGTTGCTTAGTGCATTTGTCTTTTTTTCTGTTTGTTTGCAAACAGTGACTAGTTTTCTCTAAAGGAAGAACAGTTGTTCACACCCCAGGAAGAGACATGTGAGTTTAGTGGCTGTGGATTTGGTTTAGAAAAGGATTCAGGAGATATTTTGTCTCCTTGATGTTGACAAACCTTGTAGTGCCATGTAACACAGGACATGTAGTGTAAGTACCAAGGGCCACAACATATTCTTTTCAGTGCCCTCAGCTTTATACCTGGGGACCAGAAGCTATGACCAAGATAACAAGCCAAGGGAAAAGTGCCTCCAGTGTCATATCACCTCTTGAAACTAATAATTCTGTATGTTTATCTAAGATTTTTCTTACTGGTTCTTTACAGTTAATGAATCCACATCTCTGTCTTTCCCTGAAAAGTTTTGAAGGCTTTAATGACATTGTTAAAGTAAACTTAGTGTTGGTTAACTTTTTTTTTTATAAACTTGGTCTGCATAGGACCATTTAAACCAACGAGCAACGTACTTCTTGAGGTGATAATGACTAAGTCAGGGAAAACAAACACACACTATTTTTGGCTCAGTTAAAAGTTAAAGTTAAAAGTTAAAACAATTGGTTCTTAGACACCAAAAGTATTGCTGTGACAGGTGTGGCGCTGGCAAGAAAAAGAAGTGCTGTGTTTGATCCATAAATGATTGAAAGGATTCCAGATCCCAGATCCAAGTGCTCCATCTGTGTTCTTTCTAATTAGGATGGCTTACAGGAATAGTGACCATGCAAAAGTCATGAGCTTCCTTGAAAAAAGACAGCTGCAGACTCCTTATTTAAAGCGCTTTTGGGCAGTGTTTCACTTAAACACGTATTTAACATTCAGTGAATGACTAGTCATGCTGACATATAGGGGATTCCAGAGATACTTAAGTCTGGACAAGTGTGCAAGTACTTTGTCAGTTCCAGAGTTGGGTCTTTCAGAATATCTCAGCAGTGAGCTATGGTTTGAATTGATTTTATTGATTTTTTGTTTTGCTTTGGTTTTGGTTTTTTTTTGCAAGACCCAGGTAGGGCTTCTCTAATCACAAACCAGTAAGAAATGGCAAGGAATGAGGTGTAAATATAGCATTTGGAATATAATGTTTGACCATAATGCAAAATTTTAAATGTTTGGTTGGTTTTCTTTCTCCCCACTAATTATACGAATCCAAGATGCAAAACCTCTAATTCTTTCAGAAAAAAAATTGCATATTTCAACAAACATATCTGGGGAAAATTTCCTGTTGAGACAGAATTTCTCCTTGTACTGTCTCATTACACAAAGTTTTTAATTACAGTCTAAGCAATATCTTGCTCACTTCAGTCCATCTGGAGAGGAAAGAAAGGAAGAAAGGAAGAAAAGAATAGAAGTAAAGAAAGAAAGAAACAAAGAAGGAAAAACAAAAAAAAAGAAGAGAGAGAGAGAGAGGAAGAGAGGGAGGGACAAGAAAAATGAAGAAGGGAAGGGGGGTGTTATGATGATGGTGGTGTGTCTGAAAGGATGCTGAGCCCTAAAATACTGCATCTAACATCTTCCTGCTGCTTATTCTGCACTTTGATTATGTGAACATCCTGTTCCTCTGTCTAATGCCACTAAACCGTGCGTCTCATTGATTTCCCATGGCAGCAAAGTCAACACATGCTGCATGAAAGACTTATTCCCTTTTATATGTTGTTTTAATTTTGCTGCCAGTCATTTTCTTTGACTGTTGCTTTTGGATTGCAAGGCTGAAAAGGCAAAGCGTGCAGTCTTCTCAGTTGGAAATCACCTATTTATTTACTTATCCCCTTTTTTTTTCTGCCTCTTAACTTTTTTTTTTGTTTGTTAGGTTGATTTTTTTTCTCGACGTTGAAAGTTAGTGGGACTTTGAGTATGTGGATGACACCATCCCCCTCTGTTGGAACAGCACAACTGGCACACTGCAGCATCACTGCGGCTCACAGAGCCCTTCATAGAGAGGTTCTGAGCCTGCTCCACCAACCTACCTATGGGTGGGAAGAAGCTACCCAGCTGCAGAAGTGTAGGCAGCATGCTGAATCCCCATCATATAAATCCACTGGTTAAATGTTGTTACCTTGAACACATTATTTTGGGAGATGGAAATCTGAAAGATGAAAAACAGCATCAAGATGCAAAAGGGGAAAATGAACTTTTGGATATTACAGGAATTAAGGACAAAGAATAAACATTTCTGTAGCTGAGAAGCCTGGATGAGAATCTATCAGGAAGCTGCATTATCAATCTTATTATATTAAGCATAAGTGTAAACACTGAAAAATTCATGAAGCAGAATGAAACAGTAAAGCCTAGTTAAAACCCAGAGCTCTAGTTTGATATATGCAGTGCTGACAGGATAAAGTGAAAGGAAAGAAGGAGAGAGAACAAGGGCAGTTTTACATGCTCTTTCCTTCAGAGATTTTTTAAAGATGATTTGCATCCATGAAGTTTTAGATGCTGGAAAGTGGATCTGTGCGTGTTGCATAGAGCACATCACAATGATTCATCCCTGGATGTTCCTTTCCTTCTCCTCTTCATCCCAGAAAGCATTTTCTTTGTTTAGACTATTCAAAAGTATAGCCCTGGCTATTATTGGATGAGGACTAGACTTACTAAAAACTAAGAGTGTGAGGAAAGATTTTAGACATTAGGAAAGAGAGTTAGACTTTCATATTTGGCTGGGAATGCTTTTGGGAATGAAACCATTAATACATGTATTCTAGCTACACGTAATAAGTTTCATAGAAATACTGCAATATGAGGGCTATTGCAATGATTGATACCTTGGCCATACTACCAGCAGGCTGCTGAGGATTACACCATCTAGATGTGCATGTGTGTGGGCATATGTGTGAGCAAGAAGATTCAATTCCTCTTCACTTTCACTCTGCATTTGCTACTGACATTCAATAGCAAAGGCAGATAAAAACATCCCACTCTCTGAGGATGTGCAGACAATGCCAATAAAAAGGAGAGGAATCTGAGCTCTGAGTCCATAAGCACAAAGAAAGCACGGGGCTTTTTAATACTAAGACTTCAAAGAAATCTTCTGCATACAAAAAGAATGGGGGGTGCCTAAAAACAGAGAACCAACAAAAGAAGTTAAGTGTGGAAAAAGACAACTCACTAATGAAAATTAATGGAAACCCCAGCAAAAAAGCCAGTTAGCTATTGTATGTGAAAAGAGGACAAATTAAAGTTATATTGGAAGTTATTTGTGCCAAAGAAGAGACAGATGTTTTGCTTATGAAGATGCATAGGAGGCAAAAGGAATAAGTACCTGTGTATATTCAGGGCAATTTCCTTGGTTTGGATAGGAGTGTGTGTGTCTTCTTTCAAAGAACCAGATGTTTTCTTTTTTTTTTTTTTTTTTTCCTCATTTTCCTTCCTTTAATTTTGGTTTTTTTTTTTTTTTCCCCTTATACCCTGATGGTTTTTGCTCAGCAAACCCCC
>NDXB01002039.1:40385-117329 GCA_002631895.1 Agapornis roseicollis
TTGTGCCTCATTTTCCTTCCTCTAATTTGGGTTTACTTTGCTATTGCCCCTGAGACCCAGATGGATATGGCTCAGCAAGCCGCCCTCTTTGCTTAGATGGAGAGAAGGAAACCTCTAAAGGAATTCCCCTTGTCTGTCTTTATGCCCATTGTTCAGGGTTTAACCTAGTCTGTATGAATATGGGCAGTGAGATATCCTGCCAGGGCTTTGTTTAGGCTCCTAAATGTTAGAATGAAGAGAGTTGGGGAAATATAGTCCTCAGGAAGCTACTGAGCTATTCCACCCTCGTTCTCCAGAATCTCCATAAATGCATAATACTGGAAACTGTTTTCCTCCTGAAGCAAGCAGTAACATGTCTGCTTCCTTCATCCCCCAAAAGGCATTGTTCTCTGCATCTCTGCTTGCTGAAGAGGGTTTTCTACACTCAAATCAAAATGCCTTTCTTCTTCCTTAACAGTAGGACTAGGACATGAGGCAAAGAAGATAGTACTGCATGCAGGGAAACACAACAGGATTTTTTGCCTGGAGGTAAAGAATAAATTTTACTTTACTTTCCAATAAAGCTGTAGTGCAAGAGTTTGGAGTCTATATATAAAATATTTAATGGTGTAGGTGCTGTACTTTCACTTCCCTTTAACTGGCATGGGATTTGTAACATATGGTTTCTAATTGCTGGGTTTGAAGATCTGGTACCATTTTGAAAACATGAGGACTTCCACTATACATGGAACTCATCTTAGAGATCTATACTAGCTCTGGAAATACACTGCATATTTTCCAGGTAAGACATAAAAATCTATTTACATGTTATGACAGCTGTACTTACAACTTAACAAGAAATCCACTGATTTCAAGGCTGCAAGTCTGAAATAATTGTCTCAATACAGTTGACATTTCTGCACCTTTCTCAGCTTTCATTTGGGTGAGGCACAAAGCAATTTTAAAGGGTTAAAAACTTAATTTAATCTCTTTTGAACTTCTTTCAAATAGTATGACCTTCTCTGCTGATTATTTTTAGTTATTACATTGACTACATGGCATATATTCAACTTCCAGCAGAATTGTAGTAGGAGCATTGCAGCATTTTCTGTCCTTTATCTAGAATTTTACATCTCATGTCAATCGTTTGGGTTGTTCAATGGGACAGTCACAGACTTTATAGCAAGGCATTTTGCTAGCTTCACCATGGGAGCTTTCATTTTTACCCACACTCTTTAAAAATAACTTATTGTCAAGAAAGCGCCATGGTGAGAAAAATGTGCTATTTAATGCTGAATAATTGCTGTACAGTCTTCTGTCCACATTTTTACACACTGACCTAGTCCTGTGTGCACATGAGCACTCCAAGATACACACATTTACTTAGCGTTTTTGGGAATCAGAACAAATAAATCAAAGAGAAAGTTTCAGGCTCTTGATATTCATGATATGCAGTGGAAATACACTCGGCTGGGTTGAGCCATCTCTCAGGCTGCAAAGATGAGTGAATCAAGGATTCTCTGATCCAAGCCCCATCCAGCTATGGGGAGAGGAGACACCTCCCTGAAGTGCTTCAAGGAGCAATAATATATTCCAATGAACTATGCTCTTTATGAGAGACATTCAAAAATCTTATATTGCCTTCAAACTGAGATTTAGAAAGGGGAGAACTCATCATTTTGGTCATCTTCAGGTTTTTTGATTTGATAGTTCTCTGGAATTCTTTCATTTTTCTTGCATGAATAATTTTTAACTGACCTTTCTCTAAGAAATTTCTCTAGAGTTCCAAAATCCTTGAGAAGATGTATGCTCTGGAAACACTACCACAATCTGCCTCCAGGCTCAGTTTTACAGAATGCAGAGTAATATGCAGGGCAATTGGTATTTGTCCCGAGTAACATGGTAAGAGTCATTGCCCTCACAGTGATTTTCCACTTAAATTGAAGTCACCACCAGCAAAGCAGATGGCACAATTTTGTCATTCCTGCTTATTTCTATATAAACTTGAGCAACAAAAAATTTCTTATTTGCTGCCTTGTGGGTTATTAAATGGTCTTACAGTTCTGAACTCCTCTTTCCCCCACAAAATATACATAAAAGATGAGCAATAAAAAAGCTTAGAAACCATTGTGATCAGCACCAAAGCAAATCCTTCAGTCCTGCCAAACTCCTAATCGTTGTATCAGTTCTGGTGTTACTCAGGCTAGATCACCAATTACAGAGAGATAATGTGAAAGAAATTACATAGCTACTGGGCCTGATTTTCTATTAGTCTGCAAATTGCAAACATTCTGATTTAGTAGCAGTTTACATTCACTTAGTAGGGGTGTAAAATTGCAGTCCTGTTGGCTTGAAGGAAGATTAATTCATACCAGCTAAGAATCTGGCCCTTAATCTACTTAGTTCAATAATACAATCTTTTGGCAATGAGCAAATTGATTTTGATAATAACAAAATCAACCCAAATCACACAGGAAGCTGTTAAGACCAAGAGGTTAGTAAGATTCAGGAAAGAGATTGGCATTTATGTGGGTAATGAGTTATCTGAAGTCAGTCTGACTGTTAACCTCCACCATTCCAATGCTGTGGTTGTTGGGAGTTTGACCCAAATCTGATTTTCAGTAAAAGAAAGGTGTGAGACATTGGGGAATGTGATTTCCACTGTCACAGTTTTGTTATTCCAAGGAGATAAGGTCTACTGTGGTGTCTGAAAATTATAAAGTCACCCACTCAGGTATTGAAGAGACACCTCTGTGCCCTAGGTCGCTTTCAGTTTGAGTGATTACATTCTTCCCACTGGATCTGATAGATGTGTATGAAACAATTGATACTTTTCACTATGGCTAGGACTTTGTTCCGAGGTGCTGATATTTCAAGAAGAGTTCAGGAGCATCCAGTACTTTTTGGGAGACATTCTACCTGCCACAGGACTGCAACCAAAGTCATACAGGTTTTAATGCATTGAGTCTAAGCTCTGTGGGAGAGAACAAGAAAGCTACAATTCTTGCGTGTAGAATGAAAACGGTACAAAATCTGGTGCAGCAGAGGTTAACATGCAGTCTGTGAGGCCCCTAAGGAGACTGATTTGGTTACTGAATTTATGTACTGGGCTACATTGCAGTCTGTGATTAGCTTCTTGTTTGAACAGGTGTAAATTCCTAGAAAAGTCATTTTGATTTTTGCATCTGAAAAATTACTCGTGTATATCTGCTATTTTTTTCTCTTTCTATCCATATTTTTCTTACAACGATGCCCATTCTTTTTTATCCCAACATTACCATTTTGACAACTACCAACATTTAAGTTCAGGCAGAAATCACTATTGAACTGCAGCAGTTCACCATTTCATTTTAACAATGATCTGGGGGAAAGAGATTGCAGCAGGACCTTAATTTCTCTTGTTAGAGCTGTAGCGTTTGGGGCTGATGAAGTTCACGGTAAACCTGTCAGAAATGAACCTTACCTGATATCCTGTCTATCAAGGCAATATAATGAGCATCTTGTGGAGACTGCAATCTGTATGCAGTGAGGCAGTAACTAGTAAACTGCTGAGGTTCTGTACATTTGTGCTTGGGGAGCTCAGCCATGAGAAAGTAGAGTCAGGCTTTCACTTAACTTGTCTTCACAGTCATCAAATACAGAGACACAGGCTGCCTGTGGGCCCAAAGAACTGTGCACAGCTCACTGTGAAATGCAATACTTCAGCCTGCCAAGCTGCAAAGCAGCTGTATACCCCTCACTGAATCTTTTGGAAAAAGACGTGCATTTCTTCATGTCCTCAGAAGCTGCTGCAGAGATGGGTTTCCTCAGGTCTCTTCGCCTGGGTGCAAACAGCTGGAAGTCATAGGGACCGAATTTGTTATCTAAATACTGCATTTTCAGCATGAGCCAGTTTACCTTCTATTACTAAACATGACCTAGGGCAGTTCTGTTGCATAGGTGCCACCAATATTTAAACAAACAGTGAAAGAATATCTTAGCCTATTGCTTATCTGAGTTTCTTTAAATTGCTTTTGCTACATGCATACTTTTTAAATTTTCTTCTGTATAAAGCTGGTTTTGGTTTGTGGCCATCAGTTGTGGGCTGAATGTTATCTTCTTGAGGATTGAATTCCTGGTTTAACACATCAAAGTCCTGACACTGGCCAAGAATTGCCAACAGCATCCTGGCCTGTATCAGCAATGGTATAGCCACCTGGGCCAGGGAAGTGATCATCCTCCTGCACTTGGCACTGGTAAAGCTGTACCTTGAATCCTGTGTTCAGCTCCAGGCCCCTCACTAAGGGAGGGGTACTGAGTTGCTGGAGTGGTTTCAGAGAAGGACAAGGAAGCTGGTGACGGGCCTGGAGCACAAATATGATGAGGAACAGCTGAGGGAACTGGGGTTGTTTAGTCTGGAGAAAAGAAGGCTTGGGGGACCTTATTGTTCTTCACAACTACCTGAAAGGAGGTTGCAGTAAGGTGTGGGTCAGTCTCTTCTCCCAAGTAACAAGTGACAGGACAAGACAAAACAGCCTCAAGCTGCACAAAGGGAGGTTTAAATTGAATATTAGGAACAATTTCTTCACTGAAAGGGTGATCAGGCATTGGAGCAGCCTGTCCAGAACGTGGTAGAATCACCATCCCTGGTAATGTTCAGAAACTGTAGACAAGGACCTTAATGACACGGTTTAGTGGTGGAATTAGCAGTCATGGGGTAAATGTTGGACTTGATCTTAAGGGTTTCTTCCAACCTAATTGATTCTATGATTCTACTGATGGCCATTTTAATCAGCTACTCATTCCAAAAAGGGCTGTACAGTTTGGTTGAGTGACCGGAGATATTTCTATTTCCCTGGTCTCTCTGCAAGTTACTTGTTTATTTGCAGAAGCTGAAGCTGAGCAATGTCAATCATACCTGAAATCCAAACTGCATTCATCATATAAGGCTTAAACTTGCGGTTTTGCTCTGTTTGGCTTTCCTCTACAAGTGTTCTGACTCAGGTACACTTTTGGGGGTTTTGTTCATGAGCGAAAGAATGGAAAAGACTTAAGAAAACAGATGTTTTCAGTGTCTATGCCAAAGTAAGGTCACAAAAAAGACTTCACTTTTAGAGCATGCCAGTGAATTGCTATGACAGTTGATGCCAGTTGACAAAAGATGTGTCCTTTTGACTCCAGAACATGGAACACAATTGACAGGTGAGCCTGGATTCAGGGCCACAGTCTCTTATTGTACAATATACTGTCCATGACAGGATCTGCAGGGTAGATAAGGCTGTCAGTGAGAGATGTACAACTGACGCAGATTTCTGAGGGCTTGTGAATGTATAGATGGACTATGAACAGCTAAGAATGTGAAAATTATTGCATGGGATAAAAACAAATGAAGTGTTTTCAAGGTAAAAAGTGGTAAGAATAACAAACCCATAGTTTAAAAGGATCGGTCATCGTCACCTCTTTCTGAAGGACTGTCAAGAGAAGAGGAAGGTCAAGGTCTTTCAAAGCAGGCTCATAGAAAAATTAGTGTCTCTCTTACCTGACTGTTGGAATGGAAAGCAGTCAGTGGTCAACAGCCCATAGCAGCAGTCTGTAACATATTAAGCAACTGGGCAGAAATGCTTCCTGCTAAAATGAATAGGGAATATAAACATACTGTACAACTACTTGGAATCAGGTAAGCAACCAGATACTATCTACAGATGTGTGGGGGAGGTTTCTGGATTTGTTTTCAACTCATGGTTGCAGTGACCCAGACCTCAAGAGTATCCAGACATCTTGTTAGCAAGCAGTTATAATCTCAATAGGCAAGGTCTCTCAGCTTTTTATTTCACTGGATGTAAAGCATCTGAATAGCAACATGAGCAGCTTGGCTGAAAGTCTGACAGGGAAGAAAAAGTTCCTGCACTTGATGAACCAGTTCAGGAGGTATCCTTTCCTTTTCTTGCCAGGGACCATGTTTCTCTTTAGTATGCAGACTGATCTTCCACAGATTCCTGCATTTCCTTTCCAAGACACATCCACATACCTTTCTATAAAAGATAAATCATGCACAGCTTTAAAGCATGGATTTTAATGACTTTGTTGTCTTGAACTGTATAGGTTTAGGGATTTTCATGAGAACCAAAGAACTGAAACTGCCTCTGTCATGGTGATATCCAATACCTGTCACTGTCAGACCTGGAAATATTACATGTTCTTGATTAATAGCAGGGTGGAGGGAGTTTATTTTTTCTTCCCATGTTTCTGCTTTGTAATGCATCTTACTCCTGTCATTTTAAGGTGTGAGGCACAGTGCCAAATTTCTGGAGTTCAAAAGGAAGGAGTCTGAGGTTTCCTTTAATTTGCAAAAGGCTGCCTACTACTAATTTAATGGAAAACAGATATGTGATGGGGTTTATACAACTCCAATTTGTCTGGTTTGCAGACAAAACAGGGCATGGATGGAAGGAACATGAGCTGCAGGGAATTGTGGATTACTCTGAGAGATGCAGCTCACTGAAAAGAGACTTTGGGCTCAGAGATGGCTTGTGGATATCTTGTAGATCAGAAACTATCTCCTGGGTTAAGGAAGGCTGAGTGTGCTTGTTTGACTGTGTCACAGACCCACAGAAAATAGGACCATTCCCCGTCAGTGCTACCCACAGGCAGCCCTGCTCAAAATAACCTTTGCATCACACAGTTTTCACTGCAGAAAGGCCATTTACCCAGCAATTGCTGAATCATCAGCTCCAGTTTACCAGAATAGCTACTTTCCTTAGCAGAAAGGACCCCGTGGCAATTTAAGTTCATGTCCTGAATGAAGTTTTTATCCCCCTGGTTTCTTAGTTTTTAAATAGATAATGTTGTGTCTCACATTTAAATTGGGTAGACTGAGAGGTGGAAAATGTATGAGTGGGTTTACACACAAGTCTGTACAAGACAGAACAACCCGCTCTATTATGCCACCCATGTGTGACCAAACTGTGTCCCATCCAAAGGAACTTCTTAGATGTGGGAAATTCCAGAAACTGATTCACAGCAGCCCTTCACAAGACAGATTTCTCCCCAAATTATGCCTCATTCAAACCATGACTACATGAAGTCGCATCCAGTTCTAAGTGCAGCCTCTATTTCCTTGTGATGCAAAGGAATTTATCGTCTTTATAGGCAGACAAATAAAGGGAATAGTTAAACTTATCATAGAGTCATAGAATAGTTAGGGTTGGAAAGGACTTTAAGATCATCCAGTTCCAACCCCCCTGCCATGGGCAGGGACACCTCACACTAAAACATGTCACCCACCATGCAACCNCTTATCATAGAGTCATAGAATAGTTAGGGTTGGAAAGGACTTTAAGATCATCCAGTTCCAACCCCCCTGCCATGGGCAGGGACACCTCACACTAAAACATGTCACCCAAGGCTTCGTCCAACCTGGCCTTGAACACTGCCAGGGATGGAGCTCTCACAACTTCCCTGGGCAACCCATTCCAGTGCCTCACCACCCTAACAGTAAATTAAAAACTTAATTGTTCTGGAGTGTTTTCTGCCTCTGATATTCAGTTGCAAGGTCAAGGATAATATAATTAACGTAGCTAATGGATGGATATGGAAAACAGGCAGACTATGCACTCATTCTGTTGGTGGTCACGAATCAGTTTTGTAATCAGTATTTGTCTCTAAAGTCTCTCCTTCTCAATGAATGAGTCTCTGTCAGTGAGGACCACTCGTCACTACAAAACTCTTGTAAGTACATTTATAGTTGCAAAGTTCTGGTAGTGGAGATACAGCTTGTGTAGCCAAATTAATTCTTTTCCTGGTAGTAAAAATACTTCCCTAAGTGACATAAACTCTACTGACAAACGGGCTCTTTTGCTAAAATGAATCACATCTGCACAAGGAATTCTGACATTCAAACTGTACGAAGTTGAATGATTCTATTTTGATTACGAATGAATGGAGCATCTTTCAATGTCAGTGCAGGGGAATCCCAGTGGTACTTGTTATGCATGAAAATTCAACTGTAAAGTTAAAGTGTCCTCTCTTTATTTGAGAGGAAATGTAACAACTCCCATTTTCAGCTCCAGAAAAATGATTTTCCCAGCCCTTTGAGGTATGTTTAGTGACCAGTGTGAAATGAGTCTCTTTATCTCAGTATTTTTCTTCTTTTTGTTTGAACCAATAGATCTTGCAGTGGTGGAAGTGTCCCTTGGCCAAAGGCCAACATCACTGATTGATTGCTCTGGTCTCATCTATGCTGCCTGTGCAAGTTTCCGCATGAGTGTAAAAAGGGAATTCTGCTCCTAAGTTAGAGAGAAGTACGGAATCATACTGTTGGGTGCATCTCACTGATATGGTTCATTAACTCCATTGACACAATTGATTCCATTTTCATATTATCATAGAAGATTTCAAGAATTCTGGTCTCAGAATGTTTCCAGTGATACAGAAATTCAAGCAAATTCCACCTGATTTCAGACTCCCTTCATTAATCCTACCAGTGTAGCATTCATAGGTGAATCATGGCAGAAGGGCTAAAGTAGAATACACCTCTGGGTCCAAAGTGGAGTTCATGCCTAGACTTGGACCAAATGCCAGTCCACTTAGCAAGTTCTAAAAAGAGGTCTGATCTTTTGGCCTGGAGAGACTAAAGGTGGCCAGCTGGGATGCTTCTGTCACTGAGTATGAAGAGGCTGTTTCTTAATCACCATGGAAGAACAAAAGTCATGTAAACCTTAGGTCATGTGCTCTGAGGCTGCCAAGGAGACAGCTCTTGCTGACCTGGTGGGACTGCCAGGATACTGGAGTGGCTGGGAACAGATCCAAGCTCTTCCCAGTCAAAGCCCAAAACGCACTTCTTTCCTCTGCCAATAGTAACTCTCATAAAAATCATGACAGCTGCTGAATGAGGCCCTGTGTACAGAAAACAAGTTAAATATATTTAGCCAATGAAGAGGTGTTACTGGTTAATTCAGTTCTTCACATTTCGTAATGTTCACACCACAGTTAATTTGGGATATTATTTCTGTATTAAAACCTTGTTTAGTATCATAGCTGCGTAACACCTACACTGTGCTTTCTGCAGGTTGTACCACAAAGACTCCAGGATATTTATACCTACACTATGTCGAAGCAGTGGAGTGCATTAAATTCCAACTCAGTGGGGATTTATTATGTTAGAACGAACATTGCCTACAGTACAATAACTCACAGAGATAAGAGGAAACATGCTATTGGTACACGAATTTGCATTTTGTAGTTTAGGATTGCAACTGATATAGCAGGTGGCTTAATCAGGAGGCTTAGTTATGTGACTCCACTGAAGGTCATTTTTGCTTAGAATAGATATTGCTTGGACTGTGAAATAACAGAGCCAAGCTGGTGGTGTTTGACTCTAAAGCAGTGTAAACAGTTCAACTGTTTTCCTAGTAAATATTTTCAAGAATACAAACCCCTGTGTTTTGTTTTGCTCATGCCTTTTTGTGTTTGTTTTCTAATAAATGACTCTGAGGTCAGAACATGTATTAAATCAATGGATTTTAAAAGAAGATCAAATAATATATGTCCCTTAATGTCTTACTTTTGGAATACACAAAATTGAAACCTAGGAAGGACTTTATTTCTAGTCACAGGGAAGAGTGACAATTCTATGCAATTTGTCACAAAGCATGTGTGTCAAATGATGCAGTTTGCTAACATTAAGAAAGGAAAGTATTTCTGCTTCTTCAGTCACAGGTTGTGTAAAGGCAATCTCCCTCTTTTAAGGTAATGCATTCTTCTCAAGTCTTTTATTTAGGAAAAACAAAGTAAGGAAAGACAGGCCTCTTTGAGAGCCAAAAAATGTCTGTGACTTCTTGATAAATATCAAATGAATTGTCTTTTTCTTTCCAGAAGCAAAAAGTCACCCACCATTTCTGTATCATGATCACTTCTGTCTGGATCCCCAGCATCAGAAAACAGTTGTCCTTCATTTGTCTATTTCTAATGTCAATGGAGAAACTCTCATGGACTTCAAAGGAATTAGGATTTGGGCCTTTGAAAATGCTAAGGATGTGGATTTAGGAGGAGCTAAGCTGCATTCTAGCTATTTAAACTTCCTTGTAATTACGTATATTTATTATACTGGAAGGCCTCATTCGAAGCAACTTGTTAAAAGTGGCAGGTGCTCATCTCACTGCAACCCTCCCTGGGACTCCTACCCCTATAGAAACATCAAGCAAAAAGCATCAGTTTGTTGAAAACACCTCATTCCCCACCTCCCTTTCAGCCTCTGCTGATTTGAACAGTAAAATACACAATAATATAATGAAAAAGTATCTTCCCAGCAGGCAAAATACTGCTGACATTTTTAATAATAATGGAACATAAGAACACAGTAGGGCAAAACTGAAATCTGTTTTGCATGTCAAAGAATTGGTTGCATTTAATTTGTTTAGGATATTTTACTAGGGTTTTATTTCTTGCAACGTAAATTCAAGGTTATGAAAAGTTTTGCTAGGTCTGATGAAAGAGAATAAAGCAGAGGAAGGTCTTCCAACTCAGTTTTGATTGATTAAGTCTTTCAGGAAAAATTCTCCCAATTTTGCTTTAAATTCATCTTTCAGAAGCTAAGATGGGGCAGTGTGAAAAGAGCATTGCTCCAGCATTTTCTTTTTAGAGAGTCCTAGTTGGCATTTATTCCATATTTGTTGAATTTGTCTAAACAGTTCCTAAATGCTATGGCAGGACTTCAATGTCTGCAGTCTTGAGCTGAATTTTACTCTGTTGCTTGCTATTATTTCTATATAAACATCTCTTTCCTTTAAACAACCTGTCTTTGGGCAAATATCTACAAAGGGAGCTTCATTTGAGGTCTTGATAATCATTAACAGGGGAACTTCAAAACCTTCTGAAAGGCCACGATAAGCCTCTGAGTTAAAAGTTTATCAAGGGATTTCATGTGAGTTCTCACCACATGTGCATGGATTGGAAGGATGACAATAAGCAAGCCCTGGGAAAGGGGAGACAAAGCAATCTCCAGGCATGGGTCTTGCTCTCCCTGTGTGGACAGACCTATTGATGTGGCTTGGACTGGCTTTCAGCCTGATGGCAGCAAGGGTGTAGAAGGGCTTGTGGGGAACCATCTTTGGCCTTGCCATGGGGACAGGGTGCTCGAGATGTATCAGCTTTGGCCCTCCAAACCTCTTGGCTCTGAAGTATTTAGCCACTAAAGGACTGTGTGTCCTCTCAAGAGCCTCTAACTACGACTGAGCCAGTCTTGCCAGGCAACATTTTCCCCTCATTTTTTGGAGGAAAACATCAGCTTAGGAACACTGCTTCCTTTCTTTGTGTGCAATTCCACACCAGTGTTCATGGGTGGTTCGGTTTAAAACATCTCCCCACCTTCCAGAATTATTAATTTGTATGTTTTTAAAGGAAAACAAACAAAAGGGTATTGTTTGGGGTTTTTTCCCTTCAAACCTTCCAGAACACTGAAATAAAAGTGCCATAGCTTTTACTTGGAAAAAACCCAGAACAAAGTCATTTCAATTCTTCAAAGTAAGAAGAGACTGTTTCATAGTGGGAGCTTTCAAACTAAATGGTTTGTAAGACCCACTTCTCCATTCCCATTTTTAACATTTTTGAAAATTAAAATGAAGCAAAGCAACCAACTTCTTGCCTGCCCCAAGGTAAAAATAAACAAGCACCAAAAGTCAAGTAGTCTGGGTGTGAGGAAACATTTTTTGCCTGTTTTATTTTCACTAGTGATCTGAAAAGGCATTAGTCATCCAGATCCAGTCTTGATAACATGCAGTGCCTTGTTAAACAAAAGAGATTACATTTGAGTTCAAGTTGCATTGAAATGTATGTTTCTCTTCACATTAAATTTATAGGACTACCTGCCATTAAATATAGCCCCATCTGGGTAAGGCAGGTTGATGCAGCTTGAAGGTTAACCATGCGATAACATATAGAGGCTCCTCTTTATCTGTGGCACGTGGCTCCATGGAAAACTAAAGGTTAATCACAGCTTGTAGAAGTGAGAGCTTTCTCAGCTCCAGATTTGTGCTGCTGGCCCTGTACAGCATCCTCATAGAAGAAATTCAAATGACAAGTTTAGACTATTTTACCTTTAATAAGTCATGCTTTGTCAGTATACATTCAGCAGAAATTTATGAAGTTTTTATTTTCAGATAAGATAGAAGTGCAAAATTTACACTGGTTTATCTCCCAGAGCATTAATCAAGGAACAAATCCATCTTCTGACTCTTTTTTGTATGTCTAATCTAGGAAGAAAATGTTTGATGTTTTGTAAACATCTGTCTGTTCATTTAAATTGCATCCACATGACACGACACATGCGATGTTATTCTTTTTCTTATTTTTAATATAAAGTCTCACTGTTTTGTGGTGGATTATTTTAAAGTAGAAACAACCAATTTCAAGAAAACAATAAGTGTTGAACACCAACAAGCTGCAAAATGCAATAAATATTTTTCCAAAGAAATTCACCTATCTCAATTCTGCTCTCTTTTATGCCGGCTTCAATGCTGATTGATTGTAACTACAGATTGACAAAGTTACTTCTTTGGTACTTCTATAAATCAGAACAGAGTATGTCCCGCTAGCTAAATGGAAAAATATTGACATTTCCTTTATGATTAAAGGAATTAATTTCAAACAATATAGTTAGAGATAATTTTTATATAAAGGTCAGAAATGCAGCTACTGGAATTCTCAGTTACAGAAGCTTCTGAAATAATACAGCTATAATATTTCTTGTTTGAGAATATACCTGTGATTGATTAAAAAGGAAGTGTTTGAAAGAATATCTCACACTCAAGGTGTGAGTGATAGTGGTAGAGATTTTCTGGTTTTATCAAAGAACTGATTGATTAATGAAACAAAACTAATCTCTTGTTAATCAGTGTAAGCCCTAAAATGGGATAGTGCAGATTAACTCACAACTCATTTTAAGTGTTGAAAAGCTGTAGAGATGCTAGTCCGAGAGTAGGTATTCAGAAGAGAAAATTAATCTCTGCTCAAATCAATGGAAACTTTGACTCATTAAAGGCAGGAAGGACATTTTAATGTTAAGTGAGTAAAGAAGACACACACCCCCCACAAGCTCCAGAGGTGGAATTATTTGCAGAAAATAACTAGCAAGTGGTTTTGAATAATGAATGCATTCAAGAAACTAATGATCCTTAATGGAACTAAGATTTCATCTATGGCCTTCATGGCCAAATTGGTGACATCGATACATGGAGATCAGTGTATGTTGTTCTGAATTTATTATACGTTGTGTGCTTGGCATCTTTTCTTTTAGGAAAGATGTTAAAAAGCAATAATTAAAGATTTTAGTAAAGAAGAACAACAAAACCAAAAGCCTGTGTAATTCTCACTTCACAAGTTTGATTTTATTGGGATCTGATCAAAGTGAACTATAATTAAAGTAGTAAAAGGAAATCAATTTAAATACAGAAAACTAAGCAGATAACAAGGTGCAGCCTAGTTTTAGGTTGTCAATTGCAAATGACAGTGAAAGTTTAATACCAAACAGCCCCGTGTGTCATTAAGCGGAGCGTAGCCAGCGTGTATCTTTTGAAGTTTCCACATTATTTTTTAACACTTTTTTTTTTTTTTTTTTCTGAGTCTTTGGCAATCATCTCTTCCTACAGCCTGAAGGCACAAATAAATGCTTCTCAGTTGCTTTCCATCCACATATCCACAATCCAATACTAAGAGATCATTGGTTTGCCCCAGCATAAGTCAAGTCTGGAGGAGGCACTCAGTAAATGGACACAAGAAACATCATATCTTCACGTTGGAGTTGCACACAGGAACTTCACATCCTCCTGCCATGACACCATTTGACAAAAAAATCAGAACCATTTTCTAGTATCAGAACTGTTGCAAGGAACAAAATTATTTTATTCTAGGCTTCAGTGTGATGGATGAAAGTGAGTTACTCATTAGACTGGAAGCTGCTGGTTGGCTACAGACCAGTTCTCTTGACCCCTTTACACCCACATGAGCAAACAGAAGGTAGAAGCAATGATTACTCTTGCAAAAGGCACACAGATACACAGTGCTGAAAAAGAAAACAGAGCTTCGCTCAGCAAAAGGAAAATCATTAGCTGAACTGTTTAAAGGAGAAGGAATAGGAAGAAGAATGAGAAAGAAAATTGAAAGCTTTTTTTTTAATTTTAGGAATTGACAAATCAGGAAAAACAATGACTTTGGCTAAAACCTGGTTCTAGTTTGATGTGCAAGGGAAGCAGTTAGTTTTTTTCAAAGCGATTTATGGGTAACATCGAAAAGGGAAACAGATGGCAATCAATAACCCTGGGAAACTGTGATGTGCAGACAAAAATAACAGGAGGTTACAAATATTAGATAAAAATCCATGCTTGTAAGTCATACAGACTTCTTCCCTGTTGGTTATATTAGGAAACAAAAATCCCTGCAAAAGATATTCCTTTCATTGGTAGAGAGAGATAATGAAACTCTTTTTGGTGCAGAGAAATCGGAATTTTTTCAAAGACTACTTTTGTCCTGTAGTTGGAAAGAGGCAGGCATTGGACTTATCACACAAAGATGAAGAACTTTCCAATCCGTGAGAAAAATTAGGAAGTTAGGCAATTTCTTTTAGAAGAAAAGATAATAGAGGAGCATCTGTCTACCTGATCTTAGTGTGTAATTAACTGTAAATGGCTAGCGAAACTGCAGAAGGCACAGGCAGTGCTAATGTTGGACTGACACTGAAGAAAAAAAGACAAATACAATGAACTGGTAACTACTGGTACATGAAGTAGCAGCTATAGTTACTAGTCTGCTTACTTAACCTCATACTGCTTCCAGGTGCACTGGTGGAAGAGATATATTCTCAGGCAATAAACACTGACAAGACAGGAATATAATTGCCCACAATTAAAGAAGTTATTTGCTAAATTTTAGGAATTAATGACTGTATGGAAATCATTGTCTAGTGAAAGAATCATGGGATAAAATCCAACATTCTCATTTTCAAGTGGGTGAAACAAAGGTATTTGCAAGAGGAAGGGAAGTCTGGTAACAGAGAGGCCCCTTCATCATCATAAGCAAAGGTTAAGCAACAACTGAAGTTGAGAAGTTTGAAAAAATAATTAGAGGAAAAAGCAAAGCATATTTCATTTAGTCAAGGATTTTAATGATTACAAATAGTGAAGGCTGTGATAAGTGCACCAGCAGCTTCATTTGTAAATCTGCAGTGAATTGCTTTCTAAAAAAGATCTGAAAAGCTCCAGGTTTAGGTGCTGCAAGAATTCAAGCAAAATGGGTACAAGCTGCAGCTGACTAAAAGTTATTTCTGCTCATTTGTGTGTGTGTGGGGAGAGGAAAGGGGTTTGGAAATTTGGCTGTGCTTTTTATAAACTGCATCATGAAGAGGAAAAAATGGAAAGTATTAGGAACCTCTGCCTGGAGGAGAGATGCACCACAAGAAGCAAAGGCTGAAGCTGAATTAAGACTCAAAAGAAGCTTTTTAGAATACATAGTAATGATGATTAACCACCAGAACAAAGAAAGGGATAGAGACAAAGTCTTCTTCAGATTTTGCAGCAAAGTCTGAAAGCTTTTTTTAGGAGACAAGCTTTAGTCTAAGACAAAGAATGCTTTAGTCAAATACAAGTTATTGGACTCAGGGCTGGATAATTGGGTGCCCTGAGATATTTCATTAAGAAAACAGAGATCTCTTTGACCTTACTCTTGTGAATCTGTGGGTTGGATGCTGCATGACTCCTCTTGCAGAGTTTCACCCATTTACTGTTATACTGAAACAAGTAACATGCATTTCATTCCAATTAATTTCCAGTAAAGGGCTGGTTTTGTTTTGAAAAGCTTCATAAGACATAAACTAGCTAGGAACTAGTTGCTTTTCCTAGAAGCTAGAGGATCTCCACTTAATGTCTAACTCCTAGCTTCAACTGATCTGATTTCGAAGTTCTTGCTATTACCCCTTGTTATGCTGTCCTCTGGCTGGCAAAAAAAATTCTTTATTATCCAGAAATATTCCCTGTGTTCCTTTGAAACAAATTTGTCAGATTTTACACTTCCCTTTTTCAAAAAATTAGGTGCATATTAATGGACATTTATGTCACAAAATGGGACTTTACAAAGGAGCAGTCTTTTTGTTTGAATAGAGGTAATAAAAGTAATTTCAGTGGATGCATACTATGACTGAAGACAAGGTGAAGAATGCACTCTTATTCATGTATTGAAGACTTTGCATTGTGGGAAATTTTCTTATTGTTAGCAAAAAGCAAGAGCAGGATTTTGAAATGGGCTAATCCCATCCCCATCAATGTAAGCAGCAAAACTCTCATGTGAATGAAAGGAGCAGTGCTGGGACAGCACCACACCACAGCTTTATACTCCAACCTAAAATATTGTTCTCAGTTTTCCACTTGCTTGGTGCCTTGTGTTGTCATTTACAGCAACACAAAGTGCAGTGTAGGGATAAAAAAACATTAGGTCAGATATTTCTACTCATATTATCTGTAGCATCTGGCAGCCTATTTATATTAGCTTTATATAGCATAAATGAGTGTGTTTATGCAATAGAAACTGCAGTTGTGCTCCCATTATGCTTCTTATTTGCTCTTCAGAAAAGTCTTAGCTTTCTTCTTAATACCATCCAAATATGCTTTTTCCCCTACTTATGCTTTGCTATAGAAACTATACAATGTAATGGTTTCTGTTCTCTGTTGGTGTAAAACAAAGAGGTTGACTAGATGATCTTTAAGATCCCTTCCAACCCTAGCCATTCTATGATTCTATGACTAAGCATCCCAAGGTCAATACTGCTAATAGAGCTCATCTTCATCTGTCATAGCATCACATCACCTCTACTGCCTTTAGTGGATCCAGAAGAACCATGACCCAGTCCTGTTCTTAGAACTAGGGACCTTGTGTCCTCAGATATTTAGAGTATTTACATTTCAGATACTTAGTGTATATTTAAAAGATAATGAGGTAAAACAGTTGTGTACAATGTGTTATCACGAAGTAACTCCCTCACTCTCTCTCATTTGCCCACACATCAGCTTGCTATAAGCTTGATCAGTTCCTTAAGAATGATAAATAGTGTTAAAATTTGCTATATTCTTTTCTGCCAGATGCTCTGAAAAGCCTGTTAAAAGTCTATAAAACAAGTAAACCAAGTTCAGTTACGCTCTGCACTTTTCCAGCACTGCTGCTAGCACAAAAATTGATTGATTATGCTTTGTGCTGGTCTAAACTAGCCTGTTCACCTGCAAAACACTGCTCTCTTTTACTTTTTTGTTGTCCTCAGCAACATTCTGGTGAATGTTTTTCTTAGTGCAGGGTTTTGTCTGGAATTCTAGCCCTTGCTTGCCTCTTTTCCCCTCTGTGTGCTAATCTCATTGAAAGAAAGATTTACTCACTGCCTTAGTAGCATGTCACCAGCTGCTATCCTGGGTCCTTCTGCCCCTCTGTGGCTTTCCTGCAGAAAGCTGAAACATCGAATTATAGAATGGTTGGGGTTGGAAAGGACCTTAAGATCATCCAGTTCCAACCCCCCCTACCATAAGCAGAGACACATCACACTAGACCATATCACCCAAGGCTCTATCCAACCTGGCCTTGAACACCATCAGGGATGGAGCATTTACCACTATTTTGGGCAACCCATTCCTCACCACCCTCACAGTAAAGAACTTTTGCCTTATATCTGACCTGAACTTCCCTTGTTTAAGTTTTAACCCATTGCCCCTTGTTCTATCTTTACAGTCCCTGATGAAGAGCCCCTCCCCAGCATCCTTGTAGGCCCCCTTCAGATACTGGAAGGCTGCTATGAGGTCTCCACACAGCCTTATCTTCTCCAGGCTGAACAGCCCCAGCTTTCCCAGCCTGTCTTCATACGGGAGATGCTCCAGTCCCCTGATCATCCTTGTGGCCTCCTCTGGACTTGTTCCAACAGCTCCATGTTCTTCTTATGTTGAAGATATTTCATCTCTTTCCCAGCACAGGGCTGTACATGTAGGAAGATAGCATTTTGATAGTATTTACTGGGGACTCTTACTGAGGGAATCAATGTACAGTATTTGAAGCAGTAATTTTGGGGAAGGCAGGTGAATAGCTTAGAGCAAAGCTACAACTTAATCTTGGTAAAGTGAGGTCTTTCTGTGGTGGTTGGTAGAACAATGAAGCAGCCGTGGTAATTTTTTTGTCAGGAAGGAATATAAAACATACATTTGTCTCAGCTATAATTACTACAAGCAGTTAGGCTTGTAATCATGTTGCAAATTTTGAGGACAAATGATTTTTAGGAAACATGTAATATAGAATCATTAAACCTAGAGTGGTTTTGGCTAATGTCAAGTAAATGGGAAAACAAATGTGAATCCTACCACAGATGTATAGACACTAAGGAGACAAACTCTTACGTCACTGCTAAAAGATGAGTGAATATTCAAGAGATCTGGAGAAAAAGTGAGAGAGAAATTATGGCACATAATTTGTGCCATATGGTGCTAGCCACTGACCAAAAGGAGAAATCCAAGGTGGAGCAGAACAGACTAACTTCTGGTGAATGAGAAGAAAGGAAACTGTTGGATAAGGAAAGGAGAAACCCAGTAAGTTAGTCATAGACAATCAAGCAAAGTAAAGGGGAAGGAGAGAATTGAATAAGTGTATAATATATAAGGAAGTAGAAAACATAAAGGTGAATGTGATGCAGGTATCATTTTAGTCTGCAAGAGAGCTGGTGGGGGTGGTCAAATTTAAGATATTTGGTGAAAAGGTGCAGGCATACAGTTGAGACTCAGTAACAAATGCACAGGTTTGGTGGCAGAAAACTTGTGGAGCCTGAGCAGTCCTAGGGATGCAGAGGGGAGCAGTGTCCCAGGTGCAAGGGAGAGAAAACTTCAATATTTAAAAGGCAATAAACAGCTTTTGGAAAAAAGAAAGGGTGCTGGAGATTACAAAGAGCCAGAGAGCTTCTGCAAGCAGACATTGAGCATATGGTGAGGGCATAAACAAGCTATTGAGCAAGATTAACCAGCATGAGCGAGTATTGCTTCCAAGAGACATGCCATGTTCCTTGGAGTGAAAAACCCCACGAGGTGTTCACATGTCTGGGAAAATGTCTTGTATGTGCTTGGCTTTACAAATAGTCATCCAGCAAAATACCTAGCTCTTTCCAGGACAAGTGTTCCCAGTGTAGGGTGAAAAGCAGATTTGCACTGTCTTGCTCTTTGTTGTGGCCTGTGAACTGTTGCATGCAGCTCCAACACAGCTGCTGGTGCATGAGTTGGTATCTTCACCTTAGTTACCGCAGCCAAACCCACTTCTCCTTTCAATCCTGCTGCTGTAGGCTGCTGGCTGCAGTTGTTTTTTCATAGCCTCTTCCCAGGTGGTCAGCAAGCTGCTGGTGGTGGGTGAGGGATGAGAGCCTTTGTTGGGAACAAATGACAATGACTCCAGGACAGAGGCACATCTGCTGTGGAAGACATGCCTTCAGTTTAGGGACAGGACCAGTAGCTGACCTCAGGCAGAGATCTTTACTAATCCTTAATAGGGTGTCTGTCCAGTCTATATAGATTCCATCAAAGGCTGTGAATGAAAGTAGAACAAATGCCTTCCAAACAAGTGAAAAGTAGTGGCCCATGATCCAAATACCAGAAAAATCCCCACTGTTGACAGCAATCACTGTCACTCCCAATCCTCACAAAATGATGTCTGTGCACACTTGTAACAGTGCCACAGCTGCCCCTGCTTTCTAACAGTCCATGGAGAGTTGTACTTTCCACTAAAGGAGTGTTACAGCACTGTTTCATTTTGCTTCCATAGTCTGAGTGAGCCTGAAAGATGGTGAAATGCTTCCCAAAGGGGGCTATCAGCTTTCTGAAGATAGGAAGCAAAATGCTGCCACTTCAGCATCTGTTTTAATGAACAGTGGAAGACCACTATGTTAGTTGTGATCATATGTGGACCTTATTGGCTGCTCAAATATATCTGATCGTCAGCTGGAAAAGTACGATTTCAACAGTCAGCCTTCTCTCTGCCTTCATCAGTCTCTGTCACTTGCACAAAAAATGCAAACTCCATAAAATTATAAATGATTTTTGCTGAGCAGATCTGACTGTATTTCTATGCTCTCATTTCTATCAGCTTTCCCAAGATCTCTGTTTTTCAGGCAGTTACATGCAGCGGTGACTAGGGATATGTTCATGCTGTTAGTTAAGCTTGAGTTCTGTCAGGTACAATCCATACTTTAAGCCTCAGGCACAATGTATGCTCAAAATGGGAAATACTCTTAAAGTCCTAGGTTTAAGGTCAAAAATACTCCTGCTTATACCTAATATCACTCCTTCAGTGATTTTGTGCTATTGAGAAATGGAGGAAAAGGGAGGCCATGTGAGTTCTTCAGCATTCCCCTAGCCATAGAAGACAGTGCCTCTGGGTCAAAGTGGTTTGTTCCCCATTCTCCAAGTTCACTGTCTAGTTTTATGTGATAGCCTTATCCTAGATAGCCAGAAAGAGTCAGACATTTTTTATCTAAACAAAAGTATTTCAGTCTTTTTGTCAGGGAGTTTCTGTCTGCATCTACAGTTGAGCTCAACACATTTTTAAAGTAATAATACATAAAGATAATAATAAATACATAATTATACGTGTAATATATTTAAAATGTTGATAAAATAACAAATAGCAATAATAAATAATGGCAACATTCTCTATTCTTCCCTCAGACACTCTAGTCAGCACTGAGATGCATTCTGCTCCCAGAAAATAGAGCTAGCTCTTCATCTCTCAACAATGGGACCTTGCTGACACCTTGAGGTGTACAGCATAGAAAAGAAATCAAAGATTGATAACTGAAAAAAGACTTCATAAAAAGAAGAAAAGCAGGGCAATTATCCGAGATAAATATGTCATACACCCATGCTGAAGCAGAGGGATGTAAGCACACCATAAAGGGCACATCTAATCAGAACTTCAGACTCTTAATTCTGGTTGATGCACAAATTACCTTGAATATGAATCAAATGGATAAAGGAGTGGATCATTGGTGTTTGTGATGAGACTGGTGTTGCAGAAAGCCTTCATCTAGATCAAAATGACATTATAATTTGTGCTCTCTTTCTGATGGTCTCCTCAGTTAATTTTAACTAAATACAGGAAAACAAACACTTCTAGCTGTCTCAAACTGTGGACTTGACCCCATGCCTGTGATGACAGCAGAATTATTTGCAGCACAGCTTTTTTTTCTCAGCATGGGTTGTAGGAGGGCAGTTTCTTTGTGTATTTTTGTCAGTAAAGAGTCCTGAACAGGGGAAGATTGCTTTGCTTTTCTCAGGGACATGAAGTTTGTGCCTAATCATGCTTAGCAAATTTGATTTTCAAGAGTGGTCAGTATCTAGTTAGTTGTTGAGGACCTAATCCATCATTCATTTTAGATCACTTTATGTTCACATTTGAAGATAAAATTTAAAATAGCTATCACCTAATAAAAGACATTTTTCTGTATCACAAGAAGATATCTATCAAATGAAATGCTAGACAACTTCTAGATACTTTTTCTTCAATATATAGCTGACATCAAATTCTGAGCATAGAATCATAGAATCATAGAATATATCTTATATCTCTGGTTTTTTTCCTAACCCCAGACAGTCAAACAATCCATGCTATAAAGTTGGGGGTTGGATCTGAATTCTGTGGAGAAATGTTAGAACTGATATTCTGCTTCCAGCCTAATCAACATCCTCAAAGATTCAGTAGTTAGTACAAAACTAGGGTTTGTATCTGCATCTTTTAGGAGGCTGTCCCAGTTCTGGCCTCTCTCTGCTGTGAGTATCCTTAAAAGATACATCAAACAGCACAACATGAGTTCAAACAACTTTGCTTGTAACTGCAATGAATCTGAAATGTACTGATGAAAGATTTATTAATGTCGTGCAAAGTAGAGTGTCCTTATGTGAGCAGAGACGGTTTGAATCACTGAGTGAGCAGGTTGTCAAAGAAAAATCAGCATGATAATTTTGGAGCTATGTTCTTAACCTAATTGCAATGGAGGTTAAGTCATCATCTGAGTAGGGCTTTGATAAATGGCAACCACACAAATAAATCAGTAGTAATCTAGGCCTTCCTTTCTGCTCTTGTGGTGGATTAGGATACATGGCTCATGCTGAGATAGAAGCTGGTACCTCCTTTGGATTTTCAGCTATGCTGACTCCAGTGAACTCTAGTCAAGATGTGCTGACAAAACAATTTTCTTTGGGGAGAGACAAGCCTTATGGTTTGTGCTTGTGGAGATGCTGGTACAGAAACAGTGACAATTATGACTCAGAAAATGTATTGTGATACTTTTCTAGTGTGAATAAACACACAGATGAACTTAGAGAGTTTCCTAAGCCTTAATCATGCTATTCTTTCTGACACTGGAGAATATCCGGGGGGTGGGGAGGGTGAGGATCCTTACTAAAAATAATGAAAGCCATGTACAGAACAGTCCTGGGGCCCTTCGAAATATTACTCTGGGGTTTTGATCAATCACTACAGAATTTCTAAGTGATTATGAAGGCCAAATCATTCAAGTGATTATTTAATAGATGGAGTTCATTCCAGTTAGCAGGCTGAAATTAATTTCTAATCCTATTTCAAAGTCTGAAATGCAAGTTAATAGTGTTGCCTAGCATTTGTCAGAGTGAAATACTTTAAAGTGTCTAACGATACCCTTTTACTGGCTAAAACTCTTCTGATCTTGCACCTCAGTTTTTGAGGTCTTTTTTTTAAGTCCTTCAAAAGATGTAGTTTTGTTCAACACATTTGTTTTAGAGTGACTAACTCATGTATTGTAACTGTACCATCATTCTCAGGCTTTTTGCCGTTTACTCAATAGCATGAGTCACTTCCATGGTGCAGTATCTGACATTTTTCTGCCTGATGCTGCCTCCATTCTGACTTATTTTTACATCTTCAAGAACATTTCTTCTCACTATCTCTCAAGTTCTCACTTTCTCCTAGTTTTCCTGGGTTTCTCTTCCCATTTTGGAGGACCATTACTGTCAGCTATTGGGATTACTGAAGAGCTGGTGGCAAAGTAATTTTATGGACTTCAAAATTTGCCCTAAAACTATGGTCTGTCAAAATGCCCAAAACACATGATATTAAGCCATTGATGGACTGATTTTACTGGTTTTGAAGCTGACTTTCCATGTGCTTTCTTTGTCTTTAATACACTCAGCTCTGATAAACCAATATTCAGATGCTTCTTCCCACTACTTTTAGCCATTGTGATTGCCTCATTTATTAGCACAGTACTGGGTTTTGGGACTGAATGTAAGAGTCAACTGATATTGTCCCTGGAACTAGACTGCCATCGGGCTATAAACTAAAGCTCATCATATGTTGACATTCAGCCCTCTCTGAAAGTCAGATTGGCATGGTAACACAGCAGGTGTTCTAGTTTTGGATTCAAAGAAGTCTAAGAAACATAACAATAAAAATTAAAACCTCACATATAAGAAATTAACAACAATAACAACAAAAAGCAGCAGCAGGCATAACATTTTCAGGGTGCTGTTTGGTTAACCCCAATTTAACTAAAAGGACAAAAGTCCTCAGTTATTATTTTTTACATGACAGAAAAATGGGTACAAAAATTCTCCATGATGAATATTTACTAGGGGAAGTTGTGGACACTCACTGTCCAAAGTCAGTCCATCCTGTTGCTCAGATATGTTCCATTTATAGTGAAAGA
Organism: Agapornis roseicollis; assembly: GCA_002631895.1. Lineage (NCBI taxonomy): Eukaryota > Metazoa > Chordata > Aves > Psittaciformes > Psittacidae > Agapornis > Agapornis roseicollis. The sequence continues at coordinate 64,075 of NDXB01002039.1, forward strand.
GATACACAATAAACAGGTTGTTTGCACATGGGATATTATAATGACTACCAACAGCTCTCTTTAATAAATATGGACTTAGATACAACCACAGTTGCTGTAAATCCCTCCCAATGATGCTTGCTTTCAGGGGTTGCATTTGTTCTTCATTTCACTTAAATTTCATAAGCCAGTTTATTTGCCTGCTGACTCCTGGATGCTGAACTTCTCTGGAATGGCTGTATTATTTGCTTCTTGAGTAAAGGTTTCCAAAAGCCCTAGGAATTTTGACTTGACATGGTTGCCTTTCATGGTTGCTGATGTTTCCCTTCAGTGATAACAGTGATATATTTAGAAAATCCTTTCTATCACACCCAATAAACAATAAAATATCTAGATTTACTAATATTGAAAGCAGAGAGAAATCAGCGAAAAGATATCTGGGCTGTCATGACTAACATAATAGTCAGTGAGACTGTGTTGAGAGAATCTGAATTGTGCCCACAAAAAACCCCCAACTAATAATGGTGCTAATGAATCCAGTAAAATACAAAATTGAATTCCATACAGAAACAAAACTGTTGGAAAGCAACAGTGATTGGTTTTTGTTTGGTTTTTGTGTGGTTTTTTTTAGTTCCATATTTGGAATAAAAATGCCTCCAAACCTGTTCATTTTCACTGTTGAAGAAATGTCCTCACTCCTCATAGTCTCTGACTTTTCCTTCTCGTTTTTGTCTTTATTGTTGACAGCACTTTAATTATGGAGAAAAGGTTGTTTCACTTTTCACAGAGATGCCCTCCTAATGATCTCCACACTTTTCTCCAGACTGTCTTCTGCTGCAAAACTGTGTAAGAGCAGTCAAAAACAGGGCTGATGACAGAAAGAAAATTTAGCCCTTTTTACCACATCTTGCAGAGCTGGGCTTAGCTACTTGAAGAGTAGGACTTTTCCCAGTGGCACTCAGATGATATCCAAGATGGGGTAAGTTATACAGCTAGTGAAACTCCTCATGTCTCAGTCTATGTCTTAGAGAATCCATCATTCAGAAGATGCATAAAATGTTGTCCTGAATTCCTACAGACAAAATACCTACATAAAGAAGTTAGTTCTGTAGTTTAACTCTTGCTCTGACTATGAGCAAGATTCATAATATGACATGCTATTTTCTCAGATTCTCCCTCCAGGGCCAATTATATACAACAACATTGTTCTTCTTGTCCTAAAATATTACTGCATCTGCTCTGAACAATTAAAACAGCCATTATATCCCTGCCCATAGATATAGATTCATTTCATCAGTGGAGGGATAATGATGCATATGGTCATTGTTTTGTAGGGTTTGTGATAACCAGATTGCTCAGTATTGATTATAAGAGTGGTAAGATGAAGGTTTATTATGCTTCAAGAATGTTAGGGGGAACCCCAAGTCCATTGTTCCTCTAATTGGGGACTCAGGGAAGCAATGGATGCCTCAGTATCACCATTATTGGAGCAATATTCCCAAAATGTCAAAAGAAAAACTGTCTGTCAGCATGCAGCATTCATTCCTAAACTATGCGATAAGGAAAAAAACCTCAAGAAATTAGAATCTTAATCTTTATTGAGGCCATGAAAAATTATCAGTGAGGAGTAAAACTGGTTGATTCCCTTGGAAACCATGAGAACCAAGATGTATCTACAGCCAAAACCAGGTATTAGAGGGTGAGAGAAATCTCCCCTGATTTCTTCAGGAGTTAGCTAATTGCAGTTAGGTAGAGCCAGATTGCTCCAGAGAACTGTGTCATACTTGAGGAGAGGGAGAGGAAGAGGGAGGAAAGGAGAGGGAGGAGAGGAGAGGAAAGGAGAGAGAGGAGAGGAGAGGAAAGGAGAGAGAGGAGAGGAGAGGAGAGGAGAGGAGAGGAGAGGAGAGGAGAGGAGAGGAGAAGTGATGAAGTTTAGCAACATGCTAATCCCAAAGTAAAACACTCCAAGTATGGGCAATTACTACTACAACTGGTGAAATGAAGGACACAGAACAGAAACTGAGACATCCCTTCTATTACTTTTTATAAAAATGGCATACTAATCTCCTTCTATAACCCATATTGCTTTTTCTTTTTCAGAAAATAAGATAATGTGTGTTATTCAGATTTAATGTCTCATCCTGAGTGATGTTTTATTATTGAACCCTTTGGAATAATAATAGAAAATGGACTAAAATAGAAAATAGAGAAAGTGGAATCCCATAATAACACTAACAAGCAATAACCTCTATAACCAGTCACCACAGGCGCTCAAACCTTTTTAATTGCTAACAAGAAGAAATAGCTTTGTCCTTGCAAATCAATGAGATACTCATGCAGAGTTTCTACAGTAGTTTACTTCATGTACTCTGGAAGAGAAGGATTAGAGAATGTAAATTGAAAGTAGATGGAAAATCCGTTGACTGGTTTTAAAATATATATGTCTGACTATCTTTTTTTTATTTAGACAAAACAGCTTGTAAGCAGAATTCCCATCACAGTCTTTATTTTTGCCAGCTAAAGAAATGCTCACTGCACATGCACCTTCTGTGTGTTGCATTTCAAACCCTTTCAGTGAAAGCTGAAGCCTTTTGCTCTCTTATTTGTCTGAGAGATTTTCTGCCAAAGCATCCAAATTACCCACCAAGGAAAAAATCCCTGTCCCCAAAATACCCCATGCATTCCACTATTTAACTTCCAGCTTTATAGAAGAATGCAGCTTGTCAGAAGACACAAAGGTTTGATGAAGAGCAACGATGGGGAATGCATTTCGAAAGGGTCCATTACACCTGGCAGGCAACATTACTTTTTTACCTACAGAAGGTGTGAACTGGAAGTATTTGCGAGTTGGAGGAAAAAAATGTGAATGGTTAAAAAGAAGCTGAATTTATGTAATGGCTAGACTGGTGGAAAACCCCAGCATCCTGTTAAATATTCTTTGCTATTTAATATTTTCTAACCCACAGCTTCTATAGATCATTAATCATAGAATCATAAAATAGAATCATAGAAGAGTTAGGGTTGGAAAGGACCTTAAGATCATCAAGTTCCAACCCCCCTGCCATAAGCAGGGACACCTCACACTAAACCATGCCACACAAGGCTTCATCCAACCTGGCCTTGAACACTGCCAGGGATGGAGCACTCACAACTTCCTTGGCCAACCCATACCAGCATCTCAACACCCTCACAGTAAAGAATTTCTTCCTTAGATCCAACCTAAGCCTCCCCTGTTTAAGTTTGAACCCGTTACCCCTTGTTCTGTCACTACAGTTCCTAATGAAGAGTCTCTCCCCAGCATCCCTATAGGCCCCCTTCAGACACTGGAAGGCTGCTATGAGGTCTCCACGCAGCCTTAAGAAACTTTTAAGGTTATATTTCCTAGAACAAAGAATCTCACAATTTCAAGATTTCTCAATATACTGAAATTTTCCTGCTTATAAAAAAATAAACTAATTCTTACACACAGATTTCATTATGAAAGTAGGAAATTCTGCACAAGATACGACATTGGACAAGGACATGGGGGAAATTTGGGTTCTTTGTGTCCAAGTCAGTATCCAGATGTGTATCAATTTCTCTCTTTTGTCTTGTTTATGCCAGTATTTGTATAACTAAACTTACACACACTTGAGAAATGAGATATTTCTTCAGATGTGCTTGTATAATGTCTATTACCCAAAAAACTTCACCTTTGCTGGGGTCTTGAGATGTTATTATTCCAGTTTTAGGATTCTGTCAGAGTTCTGTGTTCTAGAAGTTGCTGCTGCTTCTCACTGGAAGGAGTTGAAGCTTTCTTTCCCAACTTAATGGATTGAACTGTCTCTCAAGCTTTTATATGATATATCGTTGCTAGCACTGTCTCCAAAACAGTAATAAAGAGAAGGCTCAATAGTATTGGCATGATAAAGTGAAAACTATTAATAAAGAAAAGTAAGTCCATCATACTCATTAGATTTAAGTGTAAGGGAAAGAATAAAGTGTGTGTGTGATATGGCTGGGGAATTATATTACAAGGCCAATCACTTTCCTTGCAGAGTTTTTGTTGTTGCTGTTGTTAGTGAGTAATTAATATAAATAATGCTGACTGTATTTAAATATTGAGGATACTAGGAAAAATAGTGTAGATGGCAAGCAGATGGATCATTTAATTTATTCCCCAATTACAGCTGACATGTTGGGTATAGAAATCTGTGAGTCATCTATTATTTTTTATGGTCCATTTTACAGCTGTGTTTATTGTTGTAATAAATAAATACATTATCTCATTAGGCTGGTATTGTAAAAACCTTGTAAAATAACAAACATCCTCTTCTTTCAGCACTTCCTCCCCATATCAGGGTATTACAGTCAAAGAGACAGGATGTATTTATACCTTATTAAGAACAAGGTAGATCTCACTTAGCTTGTAAAAGTACAGAGATATCCAGTGAGAATGACTCTCTCAAGTCAAAGTAAATAAATCTGATTATTTTTAGTGGAGGTAATGGGGAGAATCCTGCTGTATTCTTCCCTTTGTTTAACAGAGGAGAAAGCATACCGCTCATCCTTGCTTTTCAGGCAGTAAATACACATTGCAAATAAATGTCAGATTAGTAATAAAGTTCATTGTATTTAAGTTTCAGACTATCTATAAAATGGCAATTTGATGGGGAAAAACAACTGACTCTCACAGTATTTAAAGTTCAGAAGCTTCCTTTCTGAGACTAGCAAAAGGAAAGACATGTCCCATTCAGTCGAAGCCAGCTGGGGGCTGAGGCAGCTGACTTCGGGGGTGGCACAACAGCAGGGACCTGCTTCTTGCTCTTCTCTGTCTAAGAGACTAAGAAAATTGTGATTGTTTTGGGGAAATGAGGGCAGAGAAGGCACAATGGTTGCAGTCACGATGCTCCCACCTACCTATAGGAATAACAATCTGACTCTCCAAGCCAATCTCCATGCCAAATGATGGGTACCCAGCCCAACTCAAACCTATCCTAAATTGTGGCAGAAGAAATGGCTGGCTGTTAGGTATTTCTTTCTCTAGGGGCCAGAATTCAGTTTTCTGCATCCTACTGAGAAGCACTGCGCAGATCAGTGTTCAGAGCAATATGGGGCTCACATGCACCTTCTGTGTGTGGCAGAAATCACAGCCTCCAAGTTGAAAGGTCACCAGTCCAGCTGGCAGAGCTCAAGCAAGCTACTCCTGTTGCAAGGTGCCTATCCTCTGCCACTTTTAAAATCCCTGGACAAGTTGCAATTGGGCAGGCTGGCATCTTCTACAGATGAGGTCTTCAATGTTTGGCCAGGAAGGTGGCACAGGGAACCTGTCAGCTGCTGCCTAGAACCCAGAATCAATAGTTACCAGTTGTCAGTTCTCTGCTGCCAGTTGTCCCTGCTCCAATGCAACAGAAACGCTCTTTCCGAAGTAATTCAGCTCTCCCATTGTAGAACCATAAGTATACCGAATGCTGTATACAGCTCATTCATAAGAGTGGGGATCTTTTTCCTGAGAAGCAGTTGTTCCAGAACCAGGAATTTTTGTTTTAGAAGCTCATAAAAGTTCCTTGTGAGAAGTTTCAAAAACAACCGTGCTCACTGCCTACACAGCAGAACATCTAAGGTTAAGCTTTTATCTTTTGTGACTATGGTAAAAATCCAGTCTTCACTTAGACAATTTTATGTAGGTGATGTGCTGGGAATGTTCATCTGGGGACAACTTAGTCATCAAAAAAACCCAATAGCAGCATTTTTCCCTAAGAGGCCTTGATTTTCTTTGCTTTGCTTGACCGGGGACTGGGGAAAGATGGCTCTGAGCAGTCCCAACAAGAACCACAAGGGAAATCACAGAATCATGGAAGTCATAGAAATGTCCAAGGACACCAAAGAAGGACCTTGAGTTTGAGACCCAGATTGTTGCTCCTGCTTTGCTCAGACAAGATGCCAGTCTCCAGGAATAATGAAAAGCGAGAAGTAAGAGAAGAGTTTTGACAACTGTTGTGTATCAGCCTGGAAACAATCAGCCCCCTCATTACTTCTCCCATTCCATGAGACATGACTCTTCATGATGAAGTAGGCTGATACATGTGTTATTTGTATTTTCACATTACATTTAAAGAGGCAGCAAGAGCTTGAACTTTGCCTGAGAGATAACCAGTCTGGGGGAAAAAGAATTGAAAACTAAAAGTTGAAGAAAGGCTGTTTTAAGCAGTATTAGTTCCTGGTTGCATAGCACACTCATCAGCTTAATCCCCTGACATGTCACAAGAACAGAGCTTTTCCAGCAAGTAGAGGAACAGCATGTACAAGCAATTTCACGTTATGTTCCTTACTGATGGATCCATGGTCGCAGCCACTTAGGTCTGCTGTTGGTATACATCAGGCTTCCCATCTGATGTATTATGTCTACCATTGAACTCCTGTCCAAAGGGGGTTTCTTGGGGAAGAAGGACTACATCTTTAGAAGATATAAAGGAGCTATGTTATAATTTAAAAAATACTTTCTGAGAGTTCAGTCAGGAAAAATATTGTGGGAGAGAACACAGGACAAATTTGCAGCCACTGATCTTTGACATCAACATGTTTGTGATGTGTATAAATCCTTATCACTCAAGGTGAAAGCCTTACCTAAAGAAGGGCAAGAAGAATGTTTTCTGCCAGAAAATATGTTTTGCTAGTTATAGCCACACTGTGCCAATTCAAATGGAGGATGCAGGTGTACTAAATTATACCCACCTAGTGTGATCCGGGTAAAGAAGAGAGACCTGTGGCTCACAAAGTAAATAAACTCTGAATTTCTGCTACTATATGAGCAAATATCTCAACTTAACTATGTTACCCTACAGACTGCTGGAGGGCTATTACCCATTCTGTTATCTATGGCTTCCTCCTGCTCACTTGTGTTGCTACTCACAGCTTAATATTTCTCCACACAGCTGTTTTCCCCTAGTTGTTTCTAGCTATAATAAAAACAAAGATTTAGCAATGTACTTTTGCTTATTTACTTGTGGGATGTGGATGAGGACTTGGTGATTCTCTTAATTGACAGATCTGGCTGCTTCCACAAGCTTTTAAAGAACTGTTGGCTCAGGACAATGCTGATGTCTCCAGTGATGTGCAAACAGGTGGAGGTGTAAATAGAGAGCTGTTGCAGCTGTGCAGGTGCTTCTCTGCTACAAAGCAAGAACGTGGAGTAAGCAGCCTGGCTTTGAGCAGATGCTAGCACAATAAAGCACCTCTTTAGTGTGTGCTGGGATTTTTGAGGCAGCAGGAGTGTGCAACCAGGCACTTTACTGTTGTCCATCCTGTACTGGACACTGGGATGCCTGAACCAACAGGTGACATCCCTACTAAGAGAGGACAGAAAACACTTGGTTTTGGTTTAACACCAGGTAAATGGTGCTAAAAGCTGTGGGTCAGAGTAGCAAAAGAAAATCTGTCTTCCCTGTGCAGTCAAATGTTTTCAGCAAGTTTTGGAGAAGTATGAATGGAATATGGATGTAGAATTGTAATGTGCATTTGTGTACAGTGCACTATTCTCTCTTCCTTGTGACAGCATGTTCTCTCTACTTAAATATAATTAGCTCACATATTTTGGGTGTGAAAAATAAGCTTATGGAGCATGAGAAAGTGAATGTTGTCTTGCTATCAGCAAGGATTCAAAAGGCTGCTAAAAAGAGACTGTTTCAAATTTGATTCTGGTCCTCACTGGGTCTGCTCAGGCCCAAGAAGAAAGCTTGCAAGGAAGAAGGATTTGAGTTCTCACAGTTGAAAACCAGACTCTGCTAACGAGCCGTGAATGGTGGACTCTAATTGAGCCCACCGTTTCTTGGATCTACTGGTTGACAAGGCAGAGGAAGTTTCCTGGGTACATACATAGCCTACCAAGGCTTGCAGGTTTTGCTAAGATTTTGCATTCATGTCTGTAAGGAGAGAGATGAGGAAGCTGAGCTTGTTTGCAAGCGGGCAACTTTGGTTTATTACCAATGGCATTTCATTCCCACACTACATTTCATTGAGGGAATGGCAAGTGGTTGGACTTTGTTTTGCCTCAAAATGCTGGGAAGCTGCGTAAGAACTGGGTTTCCATTCCATCAGTGCAACTGCCACAAACATACATGGCTATAAAGGAAAAAATATAACACATCAGTCCCTGCCTTACCCTTCTCTCCCCTGAGATGGATTAGATTCAGAAGTTCAGTCTTTTTAGTGCTACACCTTCATTTAAAGAGAGCAGAGCTGTGTCCCTTCCATCCTGCGAGATGCCACTTGATATTTCATATCTGATACCTATCTTTACACAGGGCATCTCTGCATTCAGCCAAATTGTTCTCTTGCTCTTCTCCCAGAACCCAGAGGCAAAGGCCACATGAGGCAGAGGTGCTGAGCTCCATTACTAATGTAAGGAGGGACCAGGTCTGCTCTGCTCAGCCATGTTGTGCAATGTTTTGTTGTCAGGCTCAAACCCTGTGAACCTTTCAGAGATTAAAATTGATGAGATTCTCTGCTGCCACCAGGCTCTTTAGAGCTCGCGATTTGCCTGAGCTGCAGTTACTCACAGTGGGAATTGCAGTCAGAAGGTCAGAAAGCTGTTAAGAAAAGAAAGTCTATATTGCTGTTTTCCATTATTCGAAGTCTAATGCTGATACTCAACAGCCATAGGTTTGATGAGGCTTTCATGTACCTCAGCAGCAATACAGATCATAGAATTAAGTCAACAATATTTTTTTCTTTTTTATCGATATGTAAGAGAAAAAAAAAAAAGGATCTTCCAGCATATTTTGACATTTTTGTTGTGGGAAACTGTACATTTAAGAGGCTTACTTTAAGAGCCAGTGCGTGATGTTATTCACAGGCTTATGCTGCACCACGCTGATCAGTCAAGATAGAAACACAGGATGCAACTCTCTTGTCTCAACGAACTCGTCTGATTAGTTTCCTCTACTGGTATTAATTCACCAGCTGCACTATCTCTGTTCAAGATGAATTTGCATCACAAAGGAATTATTTTATCTCAGCCTGTATAATTTCAAGTGATGTTGGTGGCTCACAGACCCTCACTGCCCAAGTTATTGTCCTGAACTGAAACTTTGCTGAGGAATTAGCTCCCATCTTGTCAGTGTTATCTGCTTTAGCATTACTTTTTTTTTTTCCCTTATAGTTCATGCATTCCGAATCTGCCTCAAACCCATGGTGAATGCTGTGCTGATCTTTATCCTCCTGAGTTTACATTCAAGAAGGGAAGTGAGGTCCCCTAAAAGACACTATAATTTAGGAGGGGAAGACAGGAATTGCCTGAGAGCTTTCTCAGCCCCTGCCTGGGATGAGTTTCTATCCATTTCCAAAAGAGATTTTAAACCCCCACCAACAGACAACAGAAAAACATGCAGAAAAAATCATAAAAAACATCCAAGAACTTTTACCAGTGAATTTATGAGCAAATGTTGCCCTGCACCTGAAAGCCCTAAACATTCAAATCTTCCCTTGTTTTGGCTATCTACAAAGTATATGTCTCATCCTGTTTTGATCTCTGGCCTCAGGGGTATCGTGTACAAGCTATTTGAGCTTTAAGTGAAGGAGGTAGTGATTCTCTTCAGGAATTTTGAGTCTTGCTTCCTTTTGGTTTACTGTGTTCCCTGTGCGCTGAGACAGTAAGGGAAGCCAGGAAAAGACAATGGAGAGGAGATGCTCAGATCTTGACAGCTCTGGGAAAGATCAGGCGAGAAAGAGAGAGGCAGCTCAGATGGGAAGGAAATTTAGAGGTGAGAAACTGAGGGGTTGGGGGAAGAAAACCTCATCTGTGTTATTTGAGTGAGTGTCCCTCTCTCCTCCTGACTTTTTGTGTGCTTTGGAAACCAAGTAAATGGGAGCATTCTTCTGAACTGAAATCAGTCTGGTTGCCCTCACTTTGGTGCTTTCAATTTTATTTCTTCCTAGACATGAGGTTGGCCAAAGAAGACTGTAGATTCCAAAAAAGCATTTTCAATATTGTTACTCTTCACATGTAAAACATTCATTACATGTTTGATTTATGAAATAAGTCACATGAACAAGAGCTCATATAATGCCTTGTTTCCCTTTCTCCTAATTTATTTCAGAGATCCACCTGCATTCTTTCATCTCATTCTTTTCTGACCTGCAGACCTATTAAGGCATCAGCTATTTTCTTTATCAGCACTCACCAGACGCTGATCCTAGGCAATATTTGTAAATGGATTTCCAATACTACTGCACTTATTTTCTATGCTTCATAGACTATTTGCAAGTAATTTAATCATATATATTATTTTTCTAACTAGGAATTATGATGCTCGCTTTCTGGTTAAATGATACCCAGAACTTGCTGTCATTTTGGCATATTTGAGATAGAATTGTTTCTACTGGATCACAGTTTCTACACCTCTGAGAGGAAGTCTTTTGTTTAAGAGCATCAGCAGAGGGAGACAATATGCAGGAGACGACATTTGTCCTCATAACATGGGGCAGCAAGTTCTACGTCTTTGGAAAGAGTCAGATATTCTCTACTCAGCCACCTAGAATTGTGTCAAGCTGCCTTAGTACCAGCTGAAATGATGTGGATGAGAACTGGTAAACTGATTTCACACAGAGACAGCATAAAGAAAATGATGACACAATATGTCAATACAAACTGGTGACCCAAGGCTCTGGGAAGCATGACTTTGGGCACAGAAACCTGAGCCATGATTGAGAGGGGGTTAGTCTGAGCCTTGCCATCATTGCAAAACCACAGGTGCTATATCTGCTTGCAATTTCTCACCTCTTTCTACTCTAAATAAACTCTATTGCTTCAGGTTGCTTTTGGTGTTTTGATACAAGTAACAGTAAACAGAAATATCTTTTGGTTCATTGTTATAGACATTTTATGTTGCAATGGTATTTCTATTCATTAATGTGGGGGGAAATGTCAGTGTTTTGCACCAGTATGCAGTCTTTCACACTGAAAAGTGCACGTTTATTCCCCCCATGTTGTGGTTTATGCCCAGGCTGCAAATCAGAACCACACAGTCTACTCCCCCACCCCCCGCCCCTTCTTTCCTGAGCTCCCGGTGGGATGGGAAGGAGAATTGAAAGAATGTAACTCCCATGGGCTGAGATAAAAGCAGTCCAGTAACTAAGGTATAACACAAACCACTGCTGTTACCACCAATAACAATAATGATAAGAGAAATAACAAGGGAAGAGAATACAACCGCTCACCACCTGCTGACCAATACGTTGCCCCATCCAGCAGTGAACTAGCCCTTCCGGGTAACTCTCAGTTACATCCTGGGCATGACTTGCTGTGGTATGGAATACCTCTTTGGCTAGTTTGGGTTAGGTGTCCTGTCCCTGCTTCCTCCTGGCCTCTCCGCCTCCCTGGCAGAGCATGAGACTCACAAAGTCCTTGCTCAGGCTAAACATTACTGAGCAGTAGCTAAAAACATTGGTGTTATCAGCACTGTTCCCAGGCCAAAAGTCAAAAACACAGCACTGCACCAGCTACTAAGGAGAAAAATGACTGCTTCTGCTGAATCCAGGACACCCCCGTCATATGTAAGCCACAAAACCTGCTATTTTTTATTGTCTGCAGGAGAAAGCATTGTGGGGCATAGGATGGGTGGTGTTTATGTTTTTGTGGGTTTGTTTTTTGTTGTACATATTTTACTGGTAAATAGTTTTCTGCTTGTAGAAGTCCATTTTCTGTGTGTAAGCAGAAAGGGGATTCGTTCTGCGATACACTAACATCACAACTCAGCACTTTAAGATCAGAATTGCAGAGCTCTCATTGTCAAAAATGTAATTAAAATGAGAGCTGCAGCGCAATGGTCATGAGGACATTAGGGGATAACTACATAGCATTACCGCAAGCATTATGATTAACTTCAGACATTTGGCCCAATTTAATGCTTACATACTGCAAGCTACTGAGATTCCAGTGAATTTTTTGAAAGATGTTTTCTTCTCTTCAGCTTTAAAGCTTGTAGTAAGAAGCTGCTTTGTATTATTTGCATTTTCATCTAGACTGGAAGAGTGCCTGTTGGACGGCATAGAAACTGCAGTGATTAAAAAGACCCAACAACTGAACCAAAATCCAAGCTCTGACAGGCATAAGTCTCTCTTCAAAGACTGCCAATGACCCAGAACTAAAGTATTGTCTGAATAACTTGTGCTCAGAGCATTTGAGAACCTAATCTTAACCTACATTTTGTAGACAGAAAGCAAGCACTAAAGAGAGAAAAAGACTTCTAAATGTGCAGCTCACACAAATAAAGCAACAAAGGGGGTTTCTGCAAGTAAAATTTTAATTGTGAAATCACAGTCTAGACACAGCCCCAGTTACAAATTGCCCAACCTTCCCAACCAGCTGAGTGCTCTGAAATGCACCTTCACCCTCAGCTAAAGGGACCTTAGAAAGCACGCTGATTTCACTTGTCTCTTACTTATAGGTTTTTTGGCTATATTAACTCTCTTCAGCTGGTCCCAGTGAGTAATACATTTTTCTGTCTTTCTTTTGCAGTAAAATGCACTTGGTTTCATGGGCCTGATGACTATTACTGCATGCAAATTACACTAGAAGCGTTATGCATGATTTGGGTTGGGGTTTTGTGTTTATGTTGTTATTGTCCAGCTTTTGGCATTGAAAGTTCATGTGCGTTGGTAAAAAAGCTCCTTAGCAGATGTTTCTGCATAAGGACTTCATTGCAGAACGGGGACTAAGTGATGCTGCTGCAGTTGTGTGAGGGCATGTGGACAACTGGAAGGGGACCTCTGGGTTGTGGTTATACTTAAGCTCTGGTTGGAGAGAATAGGATCTAAAAGCACCTTGTTTGTGAGTATGGTAGCAGGAATATGGACATAAAGTGTACTTAATCTGCTGATAACACTCCCTCATAGGCAAAGCAGCCTTCATCCTGCTGTTAGAATTATTAGGTTTCTTGGAAGCTCCTTGCTTTCACTAATTTGATTTTGGTCTGTGATGCCTTCCCCCAGCAGCCACCTTTTGTATGCTAGTAGCAGCATGGACCTGTGACACACATGGCTGGAAGGAGCATTTTGTTGTGTGCGAGTGCCAACTGCTTTCTCAGCCTGAGCTCAAAACATTGCATGCCAAGCTGGGGCTTCTGGTAGCTGAATATGTAAAAGTTGAGCTTCAAGCCACTATAGGCTTTATAATTGCTTATTGCATTAACTCAGATGCTACCGTGGAGCATGCTGTGCGTTACTCTGATTTTATTAATATAAAAAGCTGAAATGACAAATTAAAGGAAAATGAAAGGGATTATCATGACTCCAGGTTAAACACAAGCAACAGGATTCAAAGAGCTCCTGGAGAATAAAATCTCTCCATTTATAAAACCTTTAGAAGGAAAAAGGGAAAATATCTATATGCCATATCAGGAAAATTACCTTTAAATGGTATGTTTTGCAGGAGTTTCCACAAGGCATTGGTAGCTCTCCAAGAAACAGAGACCTTGTTTTTATGTTAATGATAACTGAAATAAAGGCAGAGGGAGGGAAAAATGCAAAATGCTCTGCCATATCATCTAGGTTGGTTTGGAATAAGTATCCTTTATTGAAAGTTTTCTTCTGGCTAGTGGCAACTCATTAAAGGAAATGTTTGTTTTTCCTTGTTGCTTGATGATAATCATTGCTAAATGCAGGAGCACAGTGAAGGGAGAGAGATCTGGTTTATTTCATTTTTCTCTGTTACTTCTTGTTGCCTCCTTCCCCCTCCAGGAACATAAATAATGATTAATAAACACAGAAAAAAACCCCCAGGCAACTTACAGATGACATGCAGGAGATGTATTTTTATAAATGAGAGTGCAAATGTCACACTGGTAAAATTAGGAAGAAATGTGAGCTCTGAGCTTCCCCGAGCTGGAGGGAAAGGCTTAGGAGATTTGATTTCTGAGCACTGCCCAGAGAAACAACTACAATGGCAATGTCTGTTTTCATTAAAGATGCAAGCCATGAAAATCTCAAAGCCTGATTACAAGGCCCTAACTTTGACCCCTAATTTAGTTATAATGCTCTTAGAAAAAGAATAAATAAAATGTTTCAACTTCAGACATCAGACACTGCCATGGCAGGTTGCAATCCACATGTAAATATCTGGTGAAGTTGTTTGGTGACAGCCAACACCACCCTCTGTAGCACCAGAATGAGAGAGCAAGAGAAATGGAGAGAAAGGGAATAAAGTGGTTCCTAAAAATGCATGACAACCTGGGGATGTGCTCAATGTTTAAACTTGTGCCAAATGAAGCAGTTTCCCCAAATGTAGCCAAAACAGAAGGAGGATGTAGGTTTTTCCCCTGTTAAACTAATGCCATGGTACATGCTAGTTCATTTGGGGTCTACAGGGTAGGATGAGATCTTAGCTTTTGCCTCCTGAGTCCCTATCTAGGATCTTTTACCACAGGAATGACCTTTTATAGTGTAAAGGAGGATCACTGTGCTCACTGTGCTGGACTTTGCAGCCTGTTCTAATAACCTGTGTGTTCTCTGTGATGCACAAGCAATAAGCATGAGTAAATAGGCAGCTGCCTTCTGCATCAGACTATTGCAGGTAGCAAAAATCTAGGCTCATACACTGGAGAAGAATATAAAATAACAAAAATATTGGTCATATGTGTTTGTGCTTGAGGGGAAAATGGTGCATTCTGTTTGGTCCTATCCTAAAAATCTAATGGAGCATAATAATGAGCGTCCTTGGAAAAGTATGATATTGGGAGACTAAGGTATACAGGTGAAGGCTGTTTTTACTTGTGTTTTTAACCATTAAATTGTCCCCAAAGGCACTTTTTTTTTTTCACTATAACTTAATGAAACATTTCTATTGGTTCTCTGATTTTTATCATAAGATCATTGTTAGAAGTGGTTACAGCTGCAAGTTTAATTGTCTGCTTCTGTATCCTAATGCAAATATGGAAAGCCTGTGGAGCAGGTGAGCTCATCATTTATCTGCCTAAAAGTTCACTTGCAGTCTTTGTGCTTATAAATCTTCACCTCCTGAACAGCTTTACAAATGTTTCTAAAATATTCAAAACATTTTCTATCCAGTCTGTTTCTTCGCAGTGTTATTTAGATACCAGATTCACACCAATGGACCTGCCTCAGGTGACTGCATTTTGTTTTCTATTCCCAGTGTAGAACATTGAAGGAGTTCATTAAAAGAAAATATTAGATATTTTTCTTAAGTTAGACATTCTTGGGTCTGGTAATATTTTCTCTGGATATGAACTGAGGATTTGGAATATGGGATTAACTTGGATAGGTGCTATGCTGGACCTTATTCGTGCCAGCAGAGGGGCGCTGGTGGAGAATGTGAAGCTCAAGGGCAACCTTGGCTGAAGTGACCATGAACTGGTATCCAAGATACGTAAGACAATGAGAAGAATGTGCAGCAAACTTGCTACCCTTGACTTGAGAGGAACAGACAGAGATCTGCTTGGTATAATAATATGGGATAAAGCCCTAGCAGGAAGACAGGTGTTTAGTGTTCAAGGATCAGCTTCTACAAGCAATGTGCATTTCAATAAATATTAAACTAGGAAAAATGCCAGGAGGCCTTCATGGATGAACAAGGAGCACCTGGACAAACTCAAACACAAAAAGGAATTCTACAGAGCATGGAAGCAAGGACTGGTAGCCTGGGAGCAATACAGAGAAATCAGAGAAATTGTCCAAGCAGCCAGAGATCAGGTTAGGAAAGCCAAAGCTCTGATAGCATTATGTCTAGCCAGGGATATCAAAAGCAACAAGAAAAGCCTCTATAGATACGTAAGTGATAAAAGGAAGACTAGGGAAAATGTGGGTCCTTTCTGGAAGGAAATAGGATACCTGGTTACCTGGGATAAAGGTACTCAATGACTGTTCTTGCCTCAGTCTTCACTGACAAGTGCCCCAGCCCTACCACCCAAGTCATGGAAGGTAAAGGCAGGTGATTTTTCCCCTCTATGCCAACACAAGAGGGAAGTAGACCTGTTGGAGTAAGTCCAGAGGAGGTCACGAAGATGCTTAAAGGTCTGGAGCACCTCTACTATTAAAACAAGCTGAAAGAGTTGGGCTTGTTCAGCCTGGAGAAGAGAAATCTTCGGGGAGACCTTAGAGCAGCCTTTCAGTACTTCCAAAGGAGTAAACAACAAAGCTGGGGACAAACTTTTATAAGGGCAGACAGTGACAGGGCAAAGTGGAAGGGCTTTAAACTGAAAGAGAGTAGATTTAGATTCGACATGAAGAAGAAATTTTTTACTGTGAGGGTGGTGAGGCACTGGCACAGGTTACCGAGTGTTCAAGGTCAGGTTGGACGGGGCTTGGAGCAACCTGGTCCAGTGGAAGGTGTTCCTGATTGTGGGGTGTTGGAGCCAGGTAAGCTTTAAGGTCCCTTCCAACTCAAAACATTTTATGAATCCATGATAGGTAAACAGGATTTTGAACACTTTTCTGAACCATCTGAGTTTTTTAGGCTCATCTCTCAACTGGATTAAGGTCCTTAAAACCCTTCTGGAAACATCAGACCGACCACTGGATTTTAGAAACACAGGACCTGCTTTTGTAAGAAGAGGTGTAAATGAGCAGTCTTTGAAAAGCAATGAGAAATATGAGAGAAAGGAAGGCTTTTTTTCTGAAGCATTCTCCAAATGGGAAGGACACTTGTGTAAGTCATTGGAAATGAATGGGTTATATTGAATAACCCAGAGTCAACAGCTCCGTAGCTCTCTGTGCAGTGCCCACACCTAGCTCAGAAGATGCAAATTCTTTGTGTCTTCTTGTCAGCAGCATTTGTTTGAACCCAGATGAAATATTGTAAAGTTTTCAAAACAAGTTTTGTATTTCATCTTGATAAAAGGCATTCTCCCAGCTGCACAGGTTCAGAAATAGGCTCCCTTTGCCTGCTCAAAGCCATATGCTGCTGGCAGCCCTACCTGATTATTTGATTCTCTTTCTAGATCTTCTTCCTTTTTGGAAATACAAAGCAATTTCCTTGACTGAAGTGAAAAATAGGTTAGTTTCCCCATTAACAAAGAGAATATTTTGTCTCTAAAGTTAAAATAAACAGAAACCAATGTCTGATCTACACTCAGCATGCGTTTCTACTCTAGACATGGTTAAGATGGCTTTGCATTGAATTCTGATGAAGTTGACAGTGGAATAATTTAAACATGTGTAATTTTTCTAGTATGTTTCAATGTGTTAGCAGTAAAACCTCTTAAAGTGAACTTCCTAGGAGTGATGCTTTCTTATAACTGAGCTGACTGCAGTATCTGTCCTGTCCTTTCAGCAAACAGAAGAGGAAATCCTGATATCTTGGTATCAATCAAAGCTCTTATACAGACAGTGCAAGCTGAATATACATTTACGGAGAGGCTTATTTCCCCTCTGTCTGTCTACTGCCTATAGATGTGAGCTGTGCATGCTTGTTCAGAACAGCAGTAATTCTCTTCTGTCCCTTGTTGTCTCTCTTGCTTTGCTATTCTAGACACTAAAAGGGAAATAGAACAGTGAGAAAGCCTTCTGCCAGTATTTCTGAACTGGGTGAAATCAGGAACTATCTGCAGTTCTTACAGTAAAGCCTGAACCTCTTCATTTTCCAGATCAGCAGAACCTTGGCCAACTTGAATTTCCAGATTGACTGCTATTAGATTTCATTCAAGCAAATTAGGATAATTCATCTAGTAGGACATCCTGATAGTTAAAGATCTGGTTTCTTTCTGCACTGGGGAAAGCAGAAACATTTCATCTTTCCTTGTGTAATGCAAGCATTCATTCAAAAGTTGTCAATTTTTTTTCTGATGGGAAATGTCATTTGCCTTCATTATATTGTATTCGAGAAGAATCAATTTGCCTTATTGAAGCAAAATTCTTTTTGAAGAAGTCCTTTACTGCGAGGGTGGTGAGGTGCTGGTACAGGGTGCCCAGAGGAGATGTGACTGCCGCATCCCTGGAAACGTTCAAAGCCAGGTTAAATGGTGCTTTGAGGAGCCTGTTATAGTAGAAGTTGTCCCTGCCTGTCCCTGCAGGGAGGTTGGAACTGGATGTTTTTTAATGTTCCTTCCAACCATTCTATATGCAAATATTTGGACTATCTCTGATTGAAATACTTCAATAACGTTTTACTGAAAGTTTCAACAAAGGGAACATGCTCCTGCCAGACCCTCACACTGAACAGGGGTTTTGTCTGGGGAAACTCATCTGTAAGGACGGTTTTCTTCGGGGCTAACTTCAAGTTGTTGTTCTTGATTGTTTACAAAACAACTATACCCTCTCCAGGTCAGTGACCACTTCCTCTTGATGCTTAAAAATGCCTTTGGATGCTGTGTAACTCCTGACTTGTAGCTCTAGGGGTATAGGAGTAAATAAAAGTTGAAGAATGAAAATGATTTTGTCAATACTTCAGTTCTTCTGAAATTTTGGACTAGGGTAGTCTCACTGGAAAACCAGTGACCTTTCAGTCAGTGTCCATGCTTCTGGAGGCACTCTCACCAAGTCATAAGCTACCTTTAAAATGTCTTACTCATTGCATACATATTCCTTTCCTCTAATATTTTGCACCTGAATATAACATATGTTGTTCAATTATGTACCAGAGAGGTAATAATAATATTCTTCAGATAAGTACATTAATGTCTGTATTTTTTCCAAAACAGTTGAAACCAGTTCTGTCTTCTCACTGTAAATGTTTATGAGGTTCCCTTAGATTATTATAGCTTGGATGCATGATTCAAATGATGGCTATTTAAATGAACAGTAGTTTTCTTTCTTATAAACATACTTCAGTCAGTGCTGTGTTTAGTGAAGCAACATTAATCTCAGGGACTAAAACCGGTAAAACAAAGTAATGCAAAGAGAAACTGAAATTGAAAACTATGAAAGTCCATGTTACTCTAAATTTAGGAAAAGTAAACAAAAGACGTCGTCATAGATTTGTAGTTGAATGTGCAAAGTGAGAAAATGTGAATGTTATAAATGGGCAATAAATTAGATTTTAAAAAAAGCCAAACCAAACAAACCTCCAACCTTCTCTCCCTGCTCAGTTTCATGTTGGGTGATATTCCATGTAAAGGAAATTCCCATTCTCTACATCAATAACATTTTTTACCACCTTGACAAGAACCACTTAATAATGTTAAAGGAGAAAAATCTTCAACATTCTCCCTCCCCCCCACCCCCAAATTCTGCAAACATTATAAAAATTATTAATGATGTCTTGTTTATTCTGAATTAAGTGTATTAATGAAAAAGAAGGATTTACTCAAGAATACCCATTACTGTCTATTTTGTTGTGATAATTTATGTTGGAAGTATGATGCTTTTCCTTCTTTAGGTCCTTCCAGAATATTTGTTTTACAAATGTGTTGCATAAAAGATCTGCTTTCTAATCATTGTGAGAAATAACTCCATTTGGAAAAGAGGGGGAGAAAGTGTCTAAACCTCTCTAGGTGGAAAATAATTCTAAATTAAATTTTACAAGTCACTGTGGTTTTATTAACACCGATAAAATAAAATAAAGTGAGGGAGAGAAGGAGAGAGAGAAAAGAAATCCAAAATCAATCATATTTTAGTAGAGACTGCTCAGTGACTTGCACAAAACAAAATTAATCTTATTTGGGAACAACAGGAAGTATATAATAGAAAATAAGGGTAAGATTGATCCTGAAGTTAGACAGCTTTGTTGCCAAGCTGCTTATACACAAAGGAGGAAAAAAATATTCAGCTCATCTCCAATAAATTATTAATCTATTTTTCTTACAATATTGTTAATGTTTGTGTCATAAAAGAAAAAGATCAAAGCAAGTGTGTACTCAGCAGCACAGGCTTGGTGCAAAAATCTTCTACCATTGGAATAAATATGATTTTTTTATTAGTATGCTATTTATATTGCAAAAAGTTAGATTTATTTCCAATTTCCAGCCCAAGATTTCTGCACAAAATATGTCATGTTCTTGGCACAATCAAAAATCATCAATGTGTTTTCAGTTGGTTGGAAAGAAGCTGGGGTCTAGGTCTTTATAATCACGTGGAATTACAGCCTGTAACAAAAATAATTGGCCTGGCACCAAGTGAGCGTAGCTCTCTAGAGTCAGACACGTGCAACCTGTGGATCCCTTGTGTTTCTCAAATGAGGCTGGTGGTGTCAGTGCTTGCTCTGTTCTGTCCCATGGGCTTGGCATACAATTGGTGTGGAAAGACACAAATTAAATCCTTGCTGATGTCATTGGAAAAAGGATGTCAGTTGGGTATGAAATCGGTTTCTGTGAGCTGTGGGTCCTTGTGGATTTCAGCCTCTCAGGTGCATTCTCTTACGCCTTTGGAGGGGACACACTTTTCCCTGGAGGAGGCATTAAGCCACATCTCAGGTCTGCCTGTGCTGCTGGTAAGGGTGGAGTATCTTTCTGATTTCCCCTGATTTCCTACTCAAGATGAGAAAGGCTGCCATATCAATATGCTGCTAGGAAGACAGGTAAGCTCATACACACAGCACAAGTCTGCATAAGTATATAAAGCTAACCTCAACAGCAGAGAGAGAAAAGTGAGGTGCTGGAATGGGTTGCCCAAGGAAGTTAATGCATATTTAGACATAGTTTATGGCATTAAGCTCTGCCCTTCCAACATGAGAAAGTTGCAATCCAGCATAGGTGTTGATATTATAAATTGACAAAAGAGAAGCAGAGATTGATTTAAAAGGGTTTTTTTCATTGAACCATAACCTCACTGCATGGCATTTGCTAATGAGCAAGCTTCTCTTTTGTCTTGTAAGTAACATTTACTCATGCATCACCTCTCCACTGGATATTCTCTTAAATGACAGGGGTTGTACAAGCAATATCGCAATTACTGAAAGATCACACAGAATGGATCATTCTGGACTGGAGATTTACCACAGTTCTATTAATGGCCTGTTTGCAGGCATGGGAAGTATTTAGTAGCAATAACAAGAATGGCAGACCTTTTGTTAGACTGGAAGGATAGTCTGAGCGTCACAGAAAGCTAAGAAAACATTCCTCAGGATTTTTATGTAGCTGGTGATGATAAGGACAAGGTTTTCACATACTGAACTAGGAAAAGTGTGTAAAAAGAGACTGATTTTCAGAGGGTAAATACAGGATATTTGTTTTAAGGTTGTTCAGATTTTTCAATAAAAGAAACCAAACAGCCAAGGCTGCCTTGGAAATCTTAGTGAAGAGATTTAGCTCAAAGAATTTTTACTGTCATCTTCTGAAATGTTACTAATATATACTGGTACAATCTAGTAGGCAAGCATAAAAACTCAACTTTGTTTGAAGCAACCAATGGAGAAGCAAAAACAAAATTCTGAAATGGTCTGGTTGTGGGAAGAAAGAGCCTTATAATCTCCAAGTGTAGAGGAAGAGAGAGATAAACAGCAGAGAAATAACGTATCAAGAAAGAATTAAAAGGAAATCATTCAAGTGGGAAAAAAGATGTAATCATTTTCAAAAGAACAAGAAAAAGGTATCTCAAGTAAAGCCAAATCAGCATCTAATATGTTGAGTTTTACACAGTATGACTGAATTACTTGCTGATACAACAATTACAAACTTCCAGTTAAAAAAACCCAAAACACAGCAATTATGAGTTAGCTGTAATTAAACCCCCACAATAGACTTGCTGCAAAAAGCAAGGAAGATGAATCAAAAGATAAAAGTTGCATAGTTCAAGACTGGAAAAATCTACAGTAGAAAAATTAATCAGAAAAAGGACAAAATTATGATTCTCATAAATTGCTACACTGCAACCTTTCAGAGAACTGCAAGATAAAAGAGACAGAAAGTGATGTCATTGTCATGTAGGTAAAATGATTTCTCACATCAAACAGCTACATGGTTTCTTTATGATAGTTAAACAAAAGAACACTAGGAAATCATGTGCATCTGAAAGGCTGATGTCCCCTTGAGCCAGAATTTGTTGAGACCTTCCAAAGGCATAAAATTTGTATACAGCGGTTTGGAAGAGGAATGAAGAGCATGGCACATATATATATATATATATATATATATAAGGACTAAGGACCTCTGAAGGTCTGTAATGATAGACTTTCTGTAAATCCAACCCATTGCTTTGCTGGAACTATCCAAGTTTCCATCATTCTTGCATTCCAAAAAACTGATGGGGCACAGGTGACTGACTTACTTCATACCTTACGAGACTGATTGTCTCTGTGTCATTTCTGATATGATAGTTAAAGGCAATTCACCAAGATTGTTAAATATAGCACCACTAGTTCAGCATTTGTGGACAATGGAATTACAGAAGCAGAAGGAGCAGATGATGCTCAAAGGCAGCTTCATTTAATATGGAAACGCACAGCTGCCAGCCAACATGGATAAGGCTGTGTCTTTATCATCATGGTCCAATCCTGGGTGATAAAAGAAACTCTATTATACACTGGAGGAGCAAAGCCAGAAGTTAAAAAGTGCCAAAAGCTGTTTTGTGAAAAAGGGGCAGCAAGAGTAAGTGTTAATGAGGTTGAGCATCACCACTTTGCGCCAGTATGGCGAGACACTGCCTCAAGTTTTGCCCTTGACTTAGCGTTGCTCCAAAAGGTTAGACCATAACAGCAGTAAATCTACCCACCTTAGCAGATATGCTCTTGAGTCTCCACACACATGCAACTACAATCACATTTGTACACACATGTGCAAATACAACACAGCTATCTACAACCCATTGCACTTACATACATTAAGAAAAAACTGAGCATACATATAGACACAAATGTATCCCTCCTAGAAGCCCAAGCACAGAGTAATGTTTCCTCTAACATCTCTACAAGTTCCTGAATTGGGGTTTAACCCTGATGGGAAATTAAACCCTACACACTTGCTCCCATTTACTTCCCCACCCCTCTGGTGGGATGGGGGAGAGAATCTGAAGAGTAAAAGTGAGGAATCTTGTAGGTTGAGATAAAGACAGTTTAATCAGCAAAACAAAAGCTGCACTCAAGATTAATTAAGGAATTAATTCCCTAATTCCAATCCACAGGCTGGTGTTGAGCCATCTCCAGGGAAACAGGGCTCCATCATACATAATCGTTACTTGGGAAGACAAACACCATCCACAATCACTCTGAACGTCTTCCTCTTCCTCCTTCTTCCCCCCAGCTTTTACTGCTGACCATGACATTACATGAAATGGGATTTCCCTTGTGTCAGTTGGGGCCTGCTCTCGTAAGTGTCCTCTCCCGGCTGCTTGTGCAAACCCAGCCCACTCAATAGTGAGAAAATAGGGGAACAGAAAAGGCCTTAATGCCTGTGTAAGCACTGCTCAGCAATAGCTAAAGCATCCCTATGTTATCAACACTGTTTTGATCACAAATCCAAAACGTAGCACAAGCTACAGTGAAGAAAAGTGGCTCTATCCCAGCCAAAAGCCAAAACCTGTACACTGAATAACTGCATTTTCTAAATGAAGTATATTGCTAGGAAGAAAAAGTTAAAATCTCTCTGCAGTTTATACTGATGAAAATGGCTGAACACACCACCCTGGTCACAGCTTCTCACCATCTACCAGGCAAACTTTGGGCAGGATGTAAATTCCACTATTTCACTCCATGTGCCACTGCAGTTCATGCAGGCTTTGGAGTACCCTCCTCCCAAAGCAATGAGTAATTCATGCTCATGCCTGAGCATGTCAATAGAGATTACTATCAGTTGCAAGGTCAGGTCTCAAGATGTGGCTATTAAAAATGGAGGTCATATTGCAGACATCACCCAAGAGCCATCAGAAGGTTAAGACTACGTACAGTCTCTCTTGAGTTATTCCTAACCCAAGCCAGGTTCAATACTAATCACCTACAGCTGAAAGGTGCCACCGTTCATTAAAAATCTTGAGAGCCAATCTGTCTATCAAGCAAGGAAAATATTGAACAGGAGAGAAGGAGAAAGATTAACTCTCCTTCAGAGTCTGTACCTGAAAAGAAGTGTCAACAGAGCTCACCGGCAGCAGAACAACTTAATGGAACAATTCTCCATGTTAAAGGAGAAACTGAGCTTTGCGACTGATACAGGAAGGATTCAGTTGCTTCAAATATTAAAACTACTACAGTGCTTGCATTAAAGTGAATAACAATATAAATTTTCTTTTACAAAGGAGAATAAGTTTTCTTAGGTCTCTAAAAGCGAGCAGTGGCAGAAATGTAAATAGAAGTCTAGAAGGAAATCAGAAAATATCAACTTTTTTAAGAGGGTTTTTTGGGGTGTCGGGAGGGGAGGATGGCTGATAGGTGAAAAATATTTAAGACCATTCCTCTCAAAACTAAACCCATGTTTATGGCTTTCACAAATGTTAATGTCCATCTACTGCCTAAATTTTATATTTCTGCCCTTAGACAAGCAGAAGCAAGTTATTACATAGAAACATAGAACCATAGAATAGTTAGGGTTGGAAAGGACCTTAAGATCATCCAGTTCTAATCCCCCTCCCATGGGCAGGGACACCTCACACTGAACCATGCCACCCAAGGCTTCGTCCAACCAGGCCTTGAACACCCAACTGAGAGTTATTATTGATTCTGTTTTACATTCTAAATAGATCTGAATCTTCATTTGCTTCAAATGTAAGACCGGGGGAAAACCTATTCACAATTACAAAGTGAAATGCAGTTGTCAAGCCTCAAGCTTGTACAGAGATGGACACAGCTGGCAGGGCAGAGGGAGGGGAATGTGGTAATAAGGGGACTGCAGGTGAACCTGGGTAATGACCCCTGATGTGGCTGCTGGGAGGAACTGAACTGGAGAGTGCTTAGCTCTAACAATGTGTGCCCTTACAGCTTGAGGTGATAAACCAAATGGTGGGTGACGCAGAGAAGTAGGTGAAGTGCTGTGAGTGAGGAGAGTCAGATACAGGCACCTGCTGAGCCTCAGTTTTATTCCTTTGACAAATCATTTAATCTCTCTGGGTGGGATTTGTCTCATCTAATGTTGGTGATCGAAAGTAACTGCTTAACTACCCATGGAGTTTTTTAGTTGTGCACCTACTAATACAAAATGTATGCCAAAACAAAGAAAGGGCAGGTAGGAGAAAGTTGTCCTGTCAGGTTACACTGCTGGAGATAAAGGCAATAGCTGAGCTGAAGTTCTCTGGCATCAGTAGGGGGCTTTGCTTTTATTTTCATAGCTCTCTGGAGTAAGATGGAAAGTCTTAAGCTCTGGACACACTCCTGTGCTTAGGAAAGAGATATTTAACTCTGGGACAAATCTGTCCAGGCAGAGCTTTCTTTAGCCACTTAAAATTAAATGTTAAGGTACATTTTTGGAATGGCTTTTCTATCCTCTGCATTGTCTTGGTGACTCAAAGATCAGAGAGCCATAACTAGAGGTTTCTGTTTCTCAGGAATAAGTGTTTGTGGCAGTCAACAAAGAATTCCCTCAGCTATCCTTTTGGGAAACAAGTCTGGTTTGCTTCTTGCCCAGCCTAGCAAGAGGGAGTAGATGAGCCTCCATCCAAGAGCACACTAAATATGTGTCAAGCCAGACCTGAGAATGTGTCAAGCCAGAAACTGTCTCTCTGGACAATGAGGTCCCTTGTAGGGAAGCAAGCTGTCAAGGTTGGATGAAATTTGAAGTGTGATAATTAGTGCCATGATCTATCTGACGAATCCTGAACTATAAAACCCAGTACTAATGTCAAAACCTAATCACACATGAAAGCCAGTGACAAAGCATTCCTCTGTGGTTCTGAGCATGTGGGTGTATGTGCTTATATGCCTATGCAGATATTTTTTATATGCTTATTTAAATGTGTGTGTGTTTGTCTCTGGAAAGTGATCCTTTAATTATGTAAACCAAATTTTGGCCCTGAAAACTAGGAGAAACTTTCCAGATAAGATAGAATTGCTAAGCCTTTTTTATAACAAATCATTTTATTTTATTTTTATTTTTATTTTTTTTTTTTATTTCTAAAGGACGGTGAAACATTCTGCACAAACTCTTATTTTATAGAAAAATCCCCTGCATTTGTCAAGGCTGAAAAATTGCTTGGAAACATTTTATCCACAAGGGGGTCTGCACACTGGGAAAAGTGTGGGAAAAGTAAGAGAGAACAATAATAAACCAGATGCAACTATTCTGAAGAGAAATGTTTTGACAAAGACCTTTGAAAGACTTCAGTGCAGAACTAGGTAAACTCTTAACTATAAAAAAAAACAACAAACCCCAAACTTTAAAATAGACCAGTTATCCTGCAGGGATATCAATACTAAGGGCTTCTGGTAGATTTTCAGGTAACACACTGTATTTCCATAT
This sequence comes from Agapornis roseicollis, assembly GCA_002631895.1. NCBI lineage: Eukaryota > Metazoa > Chordata > Aves > Psittaciformes > Psittacidae > Agapornis > Agapornis roseicollis. The sequence continues at coordinate 90,297 of NDXB01002039.1, forward strand.
GCTCTGACCATCTTGCTTGCTAGTCAGCAGTTCAGGATGGCTGCGGATTAAGTTTACATGACACGAGATAGTGCTAGGAAGAGATGCATCCTTTGTATCTGGAAAGATCATTGCCGTGTTCAGAAAGATCACATAACATGGAAGCAGTTTGAGATAAACACAGTTAACCTAATCCTAGTATTAGTCTTCATTTTCTCAGCTTTCTCAGGTTTCAGTTTACTGAATGGTGTTTTGTGATCCTGATATGCCCTCGAACCTGAAACAAACGCATAACGAACTGCTCTATTTGTTTGGGTGCTTTTTTGTGAACCAGTATAAAGCAGAGAATATGCAGAGTGCTCCAGCTCCTAGCGGGTCCTTTTCTGAATTCATGAGAAGCCAAGAAAATTGCCTCACATTCAGACCTCTGGAGGTTAAGCACCCATTGCTGGCTTGTGGGGTCATTTGGAGTGAATGTGGGATGGATGTGAGAGGGTAGGACACCTGTGATGCAAGGGTCAGGGAATGGGGATGGACCATTAGAAATGCAAATAATTCACTGATGTTAAACTTGCAATATGCCTCCCAGAAAGGATGTGGTCTTTTGGTTCCGATGTCTGCAGCCTATCAGCAAAAAACTGAATTGGAAAAATTTACTTCTCGTGTTTATGACTTTCACCAAGGTTTGCTAAATATTAGTGTGGGAGTTAGAAAAGTTAATTTTTCACCAATATCTTGTAATGATAGTTATTCCCTTCACTGCTTCTAAGGGAATAAACAATTTTTCATCTCTGTGGTCTTCACATTATCATACTAGGGATGAGTATTAAAAAAAAACACCTATCTTATTCAGGAAAAACAAATAAGACCTTTGCTAGCTCAACACTAAGAAAAGTGTTGCACTGTGCTAGAATAAGAAATGAAAATTTTATCAGAAGGCAAAGAGTGTTTGGCAAAAAATATTGTGTTTATGACCTATAGTGGTGGATTTGCCTTACTAATAATCCATCTGACATATGGATTAGACCTTTTGGAAAAGGAATAACATTGGTTGCTACTGACAAATACTTTGAACTTATTTGGAAGAGAAATGAGGAAGGCATTAGAGGCTCTCTAACAGCATATTAAAAGGATGTGATCCCCTCTACCTTTGCCTGCAATTCCATTGAAAATGAAAGTCAGGCAGAGTGAAGCTGGTTGTCAGCTGGAGATCCTATCTGATATCAGAGATACTCACAAGTTAATATCATGAAGGGCTCAAACTAGTAAGCTTCTAAATATGATGCATAAAAAACTTTGACAGGCTGGACAGGCAATGTTCTTTGGGATGGCTGGTAGTTTCAAAGGATGCTTGCCATTGACCATGAATGACTCAAGAGCATTTAACACATATTTGACATACCCCCAATTAGACTCCTGTTTGGCTTTGATTCTCTTGCTTGATGTGCTTGGGAGCACAAGTGCAATTGTCTCTACTACTCAATTCTTTGGAAATGTTAGCAAAAAAGATGCAGGAGATGGGACCCACCTAAACTAAATGGATCTAAATAGCATTCATTTTATCTATGTGAAAAGGAAAATCTCTTGTAGTTTGAAGGGCAATAGGTGCCTAATTGCCGAAGCCAGAGCACATCTGTACAGGAACATGCAGCTTTGGTGAATTTTCAGAGGTGACCTGAGAAATGTTAGTTTGGGGCAGCTAAATTCAGAAAAGTGATCTGGAAAGCCTAGTCTCCTCATCTGGGGTGTGTGTGTTCTGTTATGGCTTGGGTTTGTTGGGGGGTTGAAAGGAAATAGACTTGTCCCTCATGCTGTGTTCTCATCAGCCTTTTGTGCTCCTCCCTGAGACACTGCCAAAACACAATACAGCCAGGCTGCAAGTGAAGACTGCAGTGAGCTGCCTGTGCTGCTTCCCCCACTCTCATATGCTGAAAGTAACAATACTGACTCTCTTACGCCTCACTGTATGGACTGAATTTCAATCTGATAGGAATCATAGCGAGGGCAGCCAAGGTTGGGTCTTAATTTAGGCCAAGACCTGCAGCCTGCAGGGAGAAACAAAGTGGTAGCTATCTTGATATTCATCTGCAGATGTCCTGGGTTTAGCAGCAGCAGTCATTTTTTTCTTCTTCACAGTAACTGGTGCACTTGTGTTTTGATTTTCAGTTGGGAACAAAACTGATAACAGGAATGTTTTTAATTACTGTTCAGTAATGTTTATTCTGATGAAGGACTTTCTGAGTCTCATGCTCTGCCAGGGAGGAGGGGAGGCCGGGAGGAAGCAGGGACAGGACACCTGACCCAAACTGACCAAAGAGATATTTCATACCATAGCACGTCATGCCCAGGATGTAACTGAGTTACGCGGAAGGGCGAGTGCTCTGGGGGAGTTGGAGGAGGTATTTCGGTTGGTGCTCACTTGGGGTGGGGTGTTGTGAGTTATCTGTCAGTGGTTGGTGAGATGCTGTATTCTCTTCCCTTGTTATTTCCTTTATCATTATTATTATTGGTGGTAGCAGCAGTGATTTGTGTTATACCTTAGTTACTAAACTGTTCTTATCTCAACCTGTGGGAGTTGCATTCTTTTGATTCTCCTCCCCATGCCTCTGGAAGCAGGGGAGGGCAAGAAAGGGGGGTTGTGTGAGTGAATGAGATGCGTGGCTGGGTTTAAACCACGACAGCAGAGTACAGCAAAAGAAAGTCAGACCACCCCTGAATGAGGGTCTGATGTGTGGGATAAGATCAGCTGTTGGAGAGAGGACCATTCCCTGCAGGATTCTACTGTCTATGGTGTCAATTGGTACATACAAGTTCAAATTCAGTTTCTTCTTTACACTCTTCATGGGAGCTCTGACCTTCTCCTGACAGGTACAGCTCATCCATAGAGTGGGAAATTGAATTTTCGTATGTTTCTGAGAAGTGTTGAGCCACCTCTGGGTACATTAAGAGAGCTGGACAAAATCCTATTGGCATTGCTGGGGATGCTTGATAACTTGTTCTAAGTGCTTAAATTCGGATACTCTATAGATCTAGCCTTAAACTGATACCATTGTGAGACATTAATAACAAGGCTCTGTCTATTAAATCATTGATCACTTCTGGGGCTGTCAAAGCCCACTGTATGGGAAAATTGCTGCCTGACAGATAGAAAAAGCTAGAGAAAGTAGAAATTGAGCAACTCAATAGCTTTTGAAATCATCAAATTGATGGCTCAGTAGATACCTGGTGAAGATATGGCTTTTTATAAGGACAAGAAAAGACTTAGTCAAAAATCCACTCTATGGGTGGAGATTCATGGAATGGTTGGATGGAAAGCAAAACTCTAATAGCAATAAAAGAAATCCCTAACTGGCAACATGATTATTACCTATGCCACTGATTACAACTAGGACTGTATTGCTTGAAGCCCATACCAACTATCTTTCCAGGTAACTAGATCTGCATTGATTGTACCCAGCTACCCCCCAGTTCTGTCAATGTGTTTTGGAAATGATTTGTCATGTTTTGCTTGGGTGAGGACACTACATCTAGAGACAAGAACACAGGCATTGGTAAGAAGTTGCCTGGTGCATGTGGCTAAAAGGATTCTGTTACTCTAGCCAGTGTCTTACATGGCTTCTATAAAATGTGACAGGACAATGTTTCCTTGCAAGTGAATCAGCCGTCCTGCTAGATATCAGAGGTCCATAATTTGTCCATTACAGGCAGAACAGAGACAGCACCTATTCTGTCTGCCTTTAAATCTTTGCCTTCACAACTAGCCTGGCTTGTGAAGATACTGGTCTTAAGTTTAACTTCAGAATCAGCAGAAAACAGCCATTTTCCATTTGCAGGGAGGCACAATGAATGATTGGAATAGGCATAAAAATCACTTTCTGCTTTATGATGTGTGTATTAATGAAAGTATTAAACCATTCTAAATGATAGATAAGGAAATTATTTCCACTGTAGCTTGAAAGAAATAAAACTGCTCTGTCTTAAATTTAAGAGGTTTAAAACTTTGCAAGCTCATCAAAAGTGCATGGGCAACAAAGGGGGGCAAGTTTATAAGCATTTATGGATCACCCTAATTTTTTAACATTCATCATTTTTCTGCTTCATTACTGTTAGTGTTTCCCATAAGCTTTGAGAAACCAACTAATTTCACCAGAAAAGAAGAGTAACTACAAGTCAGGCTAATATGCTTTTATGGGCAGTGCTGGGATTTTCCCATTTTATTGCCATTTTGCACTATTAATTTTATATCATTGACATTGTTGTCTTCATTGCTCATGTCTTGCAGGCTTGAAAGGGATTATTTATTGTGCTCAGAAATTCAAGCTGGAACTGAAATGATTCAAATGCATGATTCAGTTGGACAATACAATAATGTGACTGTTTCTGGCTTTGTACATGGAACAGAGTGTAGCTTTTTGTTTTCATTTGCAGTTATGATTGACTGTGGCTTGTATGTGATTGTGTTTGCATTGGAATATGTGCAATCACGAGTGTACCGGTAAATGAATATGTGTTCTCTTGTGTAGTTTTATATACTCATATGTAAATGTCAACCTGTTAATGTATGATCCTGACTGTATCCATATACTTGTACTAGTGTTTGCACAGAGGTGTAGTTTAATGTATTTGACATAAAGATGTGTGAATTCAAATAAGAGAACGATGCTCTGTGTAGGGTGACTGCAGAACTATTCATGCATACTTTGTGCAGTAATAGTTTGCTTGAGTATGGTAATTGCCAATAGAAGTTCACACAGACCATAAACTATTATGATTATTATTATGATCATAAATTATTTCATCTTGAAGAACACCTGGAAAATGGGTCTGTTTATTGGTGCCCGGAGTTTGTCACGATGTCTTGAAAACTCAGTCCTAAATAGGTAACAGGCTTTTCCTAACCTGATGTGCTGGATAATGTCTGGTAGAATGTGCTCATTTATTTCATTTATGTAAAAATAGAGAGCAGCTGGTTTAAAAAGAGGCTGATATGTCTCATGTGAAGCAAGATGTCATGACTCCAGTGGATGAGTAGAAGAAGAGAATTGCAGGACAGGGGGAGAGGAGCAAGAAGCCATGGTTTCTTCAGTGAAAGTAGTGAAAAACTGCCTTTGACTTCCCAAGAAACAGTCCGTTCCCTCACCAGTTGCTTCCTGCCTTGCACAAAACTTTGTGTAGTTTTATGATGCTCTAATAATTCTGTCTATCATTTTCAAGAACCAGAAGCCTCTTGACCTCATAAATCCAGACTCAGAATCATAACTGTATTATTCATAGTACTAGTTACGTAAAACTGAAGACTCATCGTCCAGATCATGCACCCTTCTCATATTGCTTGCTCTTGTGAATTTTGATAACACAAGAAACAACTCAAATCAAAGCAGAAAAAGGATAACTTTAGCTTTCAAGTCCTGTGTCCTTCAGAATATGTACACAGAATTTCACCTAACAAATCTTGTGTCATGCCTACATAATTAGCAATGGAATTATGAAGTGGAACTGCAGTGATATCTTTAAGACATCTAGAAAGACAAAAGGATTTTAAGCTGTGGCAAATCTGTCATATCTCTGAGTGTCCTGGATACAGAAGATCATCCTTATAAAAAGAATAAAGGAGGACGTAATAAGCATTTATAAACTGTGATCAAGGAGAAAACTCTACAACTCGGTCTTCTCCCTTCTATAATGTAATGATTTACTGCTGTTACAATAGTAGAAATTTCCTACTTGGCAGTAGCATACCATGACTTGGCTTTGACATTCAGTTTCACCAAAACCAACATCAGCCATGTGAAAATTAACATTCTCAAGAGAGATAATTATTAGCTGATTAATAATGCCTTATTTCTAACCAATAGGTCATTTATCTTAACAAAATTCATTAATGTTTCTTGCTCTTTGCTCTATTAATTTTACCCCTACCTAGCACTGGGCAAACACATTAGAATATTACATAATAGTGCTGACAGAAAAATGCTACAGTAATCATGAGAGTACTGTCCCAAATCATGGCATTGACATTCTCTTGCCCCTCACTGCAGCAACTTACGGTTGATCTGACTTCTCCATGTGCTGGATCCTGTTGTTCAGAGGCTGCTGCTTATGCTGGGGGCTTCAGCTGGCTTTTAAAAATTATTATCATCTAATGCTTTTCATAGTCTTGCAAGTAATTAATTAATAGGCATGCTCTGCTCAGCTTGTGTATCACAGGGCCAGCAGTTTCTCAGTCTGCTCCTTCTCACCCAGTTACATCAGCCTTCATTATTTTAGTGATCAGAGATCTCTCGAAGAAACCACGTGGAGTTCATTAAGCAGATTATAACATCCAGTCTTCAGTGCCTATTGAATGCCATGGGGATAACTGAAGGTGGTGTTGACTTGATTAAATAATTATGCATGAGATACTACTTGAATGTTCTAAAAATAAAAATATTTATTTTTACTGCTTTAGATTTTCAAATTAAGCATGGCTCTACCCTTCAAACCATGTATATTTGGATCCTTTCACAGGCAGAGTTGGTGCTAATTTAGGCGATCCTTTACTTACAAGAAACATGAACTGAAGTGGTGCTTATTTCTACAGAGTAATCTACATGAGCCATGGCATCTCTGAGCAGGGCACAGCACTGGAAAGCAGCAAAGCAGAGCTGGAAGCAGTAGCTGTCATACTGACCTGTGAAGTAGTTAAGGTACTGAAGTAGGCATCTAGGAACAGTGATGAAGCTGCAATTGGTTAAGAGAAAATGATTTCACAAAACCTCCCACCGGAAAGATAATGTCATTGAGTTTATGGTAAACTTCCTCTTATAAAAAGATTTGAATAGAAAGCCAGAAATCAAAATTATGAAAAGAGAATTTTTTTTTTTAATGATAGCAAAATTTCAGTGTATATCATAAAATGATTAATATAAATGTCAGTTATAACTAAACAAAATTCAGTTCTAAGAGAACTAAAATATTCCAGTTATCTGTTCCGCATTTAGGAAAAAAAGATGTTTAGGAAAATGTCATTCTAAACAAAAGAGAAAAGCAGTGTTTAAAAACCAAAACACAAAAATGACCATTTAAAGCATTCAGCCTTTACTTAAGGTATTGACAAAACCCTGATACACTTGCAAAGTGCTCCAGTTGTGACAAACATGATGTTTGACCAAAAATGGTGTCAGTGTGATAACTTTATGTTATTTCCAGGTTTCATCAAAGTAAATATCTTTAGCAATGTAAATTCAGTTGGTTTTGGGGCAGGAGACATCCTGTTTTCCTTTCACCTCAACTTACTTTGTAACTAATGCTGTGAGAGCAGCAGCCACTGACACCAGGTCCATTCTTTTACTGTCAAGCTGAGCAGAAGTGAGCAGAAGTTTGTTCCCTGCTCACATCCTATCAGAGGGCTGGGGAACTTTTGAATGCAGTAGCAATCCTTAGTCTTTCTACTTATGCAGAAAGCAGTTTTTTGTCCCCTTATATGACATCATGTGCTCAGAATCAGCCCATCCTAGCTATATTTTATGAAGATGCTCTTTTCTGCACATCGGTCAGTAATTTTTTCCCTTGGCTTGCCTTTTCTGACTGGTCATTTGTTATGGGTCTTCAGCAAAATTTCTTCTCTACCCAGAATAGGGTGTGAGGAATTTATCTACAATCCTGCTGGGGAATGATGTAGAGTGAAAATGAACCTTTTATATAGGATGTTCTGAGCCCAGGCTAAAATTATTTATGATGCTATGCTAGTTTCTTCCAAGTCCATTTGTTCTCTGACAGGGATGTTCATACTTTCCCAACTACTGTTCACACTGACAGCTCTCCAGGCACCTTCAGGCTACAAGTGATACTGAGAAATGAGATCAGATAAGAGCCAGCTTGTTTTCTCAACCTGGGCAGTGCTAGTTCTTGATCTTTGTAGTATCTTAGGGGATGGACTGGGAGAACATATAGGCTATACAGACTACACTCACAGTACCTCAGTGAGCCTGATCTTAAAAATAACTTGTATTTTAAGGTAACCATGGTCCAAGCACACAAGAGTGGTAAGAATACAAGTTCCCCAGAGACTTGCAATTTGAATCAGGGCTAACCTCTGAATGACACTGGACCAGATGTCTTAGATCAAGCCTCTGACCATTCTGATGCTTATTACCGTCTGCTGTCTGTTACTCACATCCTTTTTCCTCTGTTGTCTCCTCAGTTGTACAGATCAGGTTTGACAAAGGGGAAATTCCAATTTAGGATTCACCAGTGACTGTCACAGATCAGTGGCATTTACCCAGGGAGATGTCAAGTGGTGTCATGGAGATGGAAGAAGTGATTCTTAATTTATTGAGGTTAACTTGTGAAATTAGCTTAATTTGCAGTTTATGGCCCTTGACCATCATGAATTGTCCTGTGCAGAAATATTCTTGCTGCCAGCATAATAATTATATCTTTGCACTAATGTAGAAAGATTTCTCTTCTTGCCTTGCTCCATCATTCTAGTACACTGCCTTCTTCCCGTGCCAGGTGAAATTCAACCCTTTTTGGAGTATTCTTTATTAACCTGGGTTTGCTCAAATCCCCCAGGGATGTTTAGCTTGGATTTAATATCATCATGTTAGGATTTGATCTTACACACTTAGGATAGACACCTTTGCAGCTGTACACCATACACATTGCTTAACTGCAAGCCTCAACAATTTCCTTACAGCTAAAATGAAAACAGGAGAAGTGCAGGTGCTGACATGGGCTGTTGCTATGAGCAAGGAATTTTACTTCCTAACTAGATTCTTTGACACTTTGACAGGTCACTTAGACACAGATGCAGATGAATGTAATTACACCCAGGAAGTGACTGCTAAAGTTTTCTTATTGATATGCATACTGGAGTACTGTTAAAATGGGTTCCTTTTTTATTTTCCCTTGCAAAAAAATATTCCCCTAGAGGTTTATATGCCTTGAGTCAACTTGTCATCCATTATAAAAGGGATGCCATGGAATATCAAATGTGGAGGAGGCTTAGTTGAGTGCAAGAAGGAGTGGAGAACTTTTCCTTTATAAAATAAATTAGAAAATGTTTCCTTTCTCCTCCATTCATATCCTGAATGTCACCTTAGTGCTGAGTAGAGGCCACCTATGCTGTCCCATATCTACAAGCAAGAAGCCAAGGTCCTGAGAAGAGATTAAGTGTTGATGGATCTAACAGTAAATGTGTGACACAGTTCTTATACACAACTCATCCTACATTAGACCCACAGGCAGTATGACTCAGTACAGGCACAGCGAGATATCCATGTGTGACTAAGTATAGCAGCTCATGATTTTTTTTGCTCTGGGGGAACCTTGAATTAGTATCATGGCCAGCATAATTAAAGGTCATGCAAGCCTTACTGGAATGGGGCACTGCTGCTTTTTTTATTAACACCATTGAAAGTGTAGGAAGAGGAATGTGTTAGAAGCATCAGACTGACAACCCATAAGTCCAGAACAGGTGGGTGGCAGCTCAGAGAAGCCATAAGGAGGCTGGGAAAAGCACAGCTGAAACAGCAGACAGTAAGCTGGGCCTTAGGGGAAAATCACAGGAGAGAAAATCAATTACCACAGCTTTGCTCATTGGTATTTTCCAAGGGGTTGTCCCATAGCCGAATACAGCCTCCCTTCATTAATCCTAAAGGAGGTTCAATGAAATAGCATCATTTGCCCATTCCTTATGCTCCAAAATCACTGCTGAGATTAAGGCACGTGACACTAGCAAGGAAGCAAGTCAGATAGTTCAGTGCATTTCTGGATTTCTGTAGTTGTATTCAGCATTAACAAAGATAATATATTGGAATAAATGGTCCAACAACCAAGGACAAGGGAATGAATATCATGCTGACCCAAACTGGGATAGCCTTCTAATGGGCTGATATTAAGATGGTTGATACATCTGCAATGCTAAGAGAAGTTACTAATAGCTATTTTTTTTATCAATGGGAAATGAATCATAGAATTTCCTCTTTAGGCTCAATGATGTGATTTCAGGTAAAAATAGTAAATAAAAAGAAAATGTCTTTCCTTGTTCTAAGTCAGGGCTCCATTAGAGTACTGTGAGACCAAATCCTCCAAGGTGCTTGGTATCCCTCCTTAATGGTGCTAAGCACTTCTTACTAAATCAGAAGTCCAGTTGGGCTTTTCCAGCAGTTGAGGTTGTTCTGTGCTTCTCTGCTCATAATTGCAGAATCCACATATTGAAATGTGCTCAAGCCCACTTGTCAGCCTCTGAAGCAAAATGGAAAGGCAATAAATCCTGATTGAAAGCCTGATTGATGCTCAGACCTGGACTCTAATGTTGATGAAAACATTGATTGGCATGGCAGGGTGAGATACTCATTGTGCAAGTGCAAACACTGCAGGGTAACTCAGTAACACCCAAATCAAACCCTGCTCTGGGATGCAAGATGGTCTGATGCCCTCAGTTGAGGCTAAGTTTAACTTTCTGAGGGTTTAGAATTAAAATGTAGCAATAGCTGGAAAGCTATTGAGATGGTGACAAACCTGGAGCAAAGAGTAGGACAGGTAGTACAGAACTGCTTCTCCCTCTTTTACATTTTTTCTGGTTTAAAAACAATCCAAACAAACCAAACCCCAAACCTCCCACATTATAACAATAACAGGCTGTTTTGTGGGACCAGACCTCTAATTTGCTGCTGCTTTTTTTGATGGTTTTGTTTCTAGCACCCTTTTTGAGAGACAAAGATTTTAAAGATTTTGAAAAGCTAGGGCTATTGAAGATGTCCTGAAGTGGACATCCTAATATAGAGCTCCTCAGGTTTATCTGTTTGGGTGGGATTTCCTTCACTCTTACAGAAAAGTCTGTGGTTAAGATTCTGGCACATCAGAGGCCATTGGGAACATTTTTTCTATTAAATTCCTCTAGAGTTTTTCAGCCCTGAAACTTGTTTTCATAAAATCCAATTGGACTGAGGTTGCTCAGGAAGCTATTCTGTTGTTTATGAAGCAGTTGGGAACTGATATGGGATTGGCTGAAGACAAGAGAAAACTTCTGTTTACTTTGCATGGACTTTGAAGAGGTATCCTTGAGAGGGGCAGGGACACCTCACACTAAACCATGTCACTCAAGGCTTCATCCAACCTGGCCTTAAACACTGCCAGGGATGGAGCATTGACAGCTTCCTTGGGCAACCCATTCCAGCACCTCACCGCACTAACAGGAAAGAATTTCTTCCTTATATCCAATCTAAAAAGTTTCCACTTCATATCTGCTGCTTATGTGCTTGGTCTATACTGTTCATATGCTTTTCAGAGATTTTAATGTGGATATTAAGTGCTTAACACAATAATTCTGTAAAGTTCTCCCCTGACATATGACATTACTTAAGATTTAGCAAAATTATTAATAGAAATGAGAGACAACGTCAAAGACTGTTTTGATTCATAATAATGGTGTGATTAATGGCAAAACTGATAGTAATATCAATGACAATAGTAGTAGAAACATATAAGGAAACAAGGGGAAAACTCTCCCAAGTCTTGTATCCTCTCTGCTGTAACACATAAATGGTAGGAAAAGCAATACTGAGCTTGGATCTTTATGCTGTTTTTGCAGTAGTTGCTAACATATATATTTCCATGTATGTAAGGAAGGGTAGAAAGCATGCAGTGCTTTTCTTGTATGTGTTCCCAGACTCAATGACTTATGATTTAGGAATTTCCTGAGCTAGAGATGGCATCCTTGTGTTTAATAATCTCATAGATTTTTGTTCTGTAAATGTGAATTTGTGAATATTTTGGCATGTTCAGTAGCCTGCAGAAAGGAGTTCCAAAGTTTAACTCTGAGCTATACAATGAAGTTCTGGCTGCTCTGAAACCATTGCCTTAAATTTCATGCAATACCCCTTAATACTTGCATACAAAGAGGCAGGAACTAATCACTCCTTATTTTGCTTTGCATGCTTTTGAAGGAATTTCCTTCACTCTGGCAATTCTAAACCATCCAGCTCTAAGCATTAACTGTTTGAGGCTGACAAGAAATCACTAGGGAAATAATATTGACAATAATATGTATTTGCCATATCAACCAAGTAAGACTCCTTCCTCCGCATTTTCAATCTCTGAATCAGTGAATTATTGCTAGATCATAGTAACAAAGGTAAAAATAAATGGATAAATAGATTAATAGCAATAAATCCTCCTCCACCACCACCCTCCCGTTCTATGCAGCACATCTAGTTTTCAGCAGTTATTACCTTCTGCTTTCTGAAATGAAATTGGTACATTCTGCTGTAATTTTGTACAGTTGCAGCTCTGATTTTTTTGGCTTTTTCTTTTGGCTTTTTTTTTGTTGCTTGTTTTTTGGCTATTTGTGATTTTTTGCTGAAAGTTAAAAAAGTCCAAGTGAACTAATGTTGTGCTTTTAAAAGTCTAATTCTAACAATAAAGCCATTATGTAAATCAGCTGCAGTCTCATCTTGGTGTTGGATGAGGTACTGGGCATTCTTTTTTGAAAAGGATGAGTCTGACATAGAGGGAATTCAGAAAAGGCTGAGCAAAGTATCAAGCCTTGGAGAAGACTCCTTCATGAAGAAGCAGGAGAAGAACATGATAGCTCTACTAGTGTCTAGAAGCTTCTTGGAAAAACCAGAGCCTGACCATTCAAATCCAATACAATTATCTAGAAAATATAAGATTCTCTTATGGCATGGCAATTCAATTCAATTAGAAGCTAGGAAATTCAAAACTTACTGAAAGAAATGCTTTTTTGTATGATATGTAATTAGACTTACAAACTCATTGCCACAGGAAATTGCTGAAGTCTAGACAGTTTGAAACCTTAAGAAACAGATTAACCACTTATGTGGAAAAAAGAAGATGATAGTGCTCAAGTGCTAAATAACATAGTGAAGAGATATTACTCTTAGTGATTCATATCTTAAACCAATCTTTCATGCCATATTCTTCCACATGAGGCATTGGGATGAAATCTAGATTAGGTGCAGAAGGGAAATCATTACATATATATCTGTTGTGGGCTCTTGCACCTTTCTTTCTCTGGTTTATTACTGTGCTTTGTCAAATACTGGACCAGATTGTTAGCTTTACCTTAGTATGGTAATGTGTCTGGCTTTACTCAGGAAGGGAGAGATGAGAGAAAGAGGACAAGAGGAATCCTTTGGCAAGATGGTATTGTGACTGACAATGGTCATGTGTGCTCTTCACCTGAGCCTGAACTGGAGGCTGCTGCTGCCTTTTACAGTTAGATGCTGAGGTACTGATCCTCACATGGGGGAGTAAACTTGAGAGGCCACGACCAATCAAGCCTGTACTGCTGTCTGAATGAATGGCTGGAGGTGAGACCAGAAAAGCTGGAAAGGGCTGGATGTCAGTGTATATACTTGAGCATGTGTTTTGTTGCTCAATAGCTGCATGAGGTAACTTTTCTTACCTGTGATGTTACTCTCCAGAGAAACACCAGAAGCACTGCTGTAAATCTCCAGCTGGAACTGTGGAGCTATACTGATGGTGTGTCACCAGATTAGGGTGTTCTAGCTCTTTTCTCTCAAATGATGCTTAATTCACCCATGCGTGACCAGCAATGCAACAGTCACTTGCTTACCTGTGAGCAAATCCTCCTTCCCTTCTAGTCCCAGGAGGTCTTTTGAGCTGCTTCTGATTACTGAATTCTTATGAATTCATGGTTATCATATGGGAAATATAGGCAATAGATGATGACCATCCAATCATTTCTGACATATTTCTATTGCAATTTTTTGGTTTCCAGTTTAGAAAGCTTCCAAATATGTTTAATAATAAGACTGTGTGAAGTGAATGCAAATCAGGACAATATTAAAGAATCAACTTCATTTTTAGCGTATCTAAATCTAGTCCACTTCAACAGTGACAAATTTATATTGAGCGAGCGCTGATATAGGCCTCCAACTTTTAAGTACATGTTTATAATCCACTGAAGTGGATTGAGATCAATAGGTTCGAGGAATGTGCTTAAAATGAAGAGTATACTTGAGTGCTTGTAGAGTCAAGACCCTGGTAAAGAGCTCATCAAAGGTTTTCCTAGATGCAAAGTTGCACTGATATAAATTTTAAAGTGATTTAAAATTGATTGGATCAAACTCATCTGAAAGTTTGGTAAATGGGTTTGATAAAAGGATAGGTTTAAGGGGTGAGAGACTGATTTTTCCAAAGCTAGTCAGATTTAAAGGCACTGTAACTTTTCCAGGTCTCCTTGCCCCTCTCCTGAAGATCATTGCCCCAGGATAGAGTGGCAAAACGAACCTGTCCTTCTCTCTTTTTGCAGGCTCCTAGACTAAACTCCCTGGTAAAGTAATTTGGTTCTCAAATCTCAAATAAGGAACAGAAGCAACTGAGATATGTGTTCATGTTCCCTTTTGGTCTTACTGAATTAGTGGCCAGTAACTTCTGGCAGTGGGCCAGGCAAACAGCCAGGGTGTCAGAGCATCTGCTCCTGCTGATGAAGTGTGTGTTAGTAAATGGGGAATAGATGGAAATGAATCAGTCTGGATTGTCTTAATGCAGAAATATTTAAAGAAGGCTTACATCAGTTTAACAGGATCAGCAGGCTACAGTCACCTGGACCTCTCAAATTCCCACCTGCAAGACTGGGCTGTGGGTGGGAAGTCACTAGTTTAATATGCTTTATTGAGTGAGTGTTAGACAAACCAAAAACTGCATGTACACTCAGCTCACAGCAATCACAGTGTAAACTGTGTTGAATTCATGGTTCACCAGAAGCACACTCCCTAAGTTTAATAAAAGAAGTCAGAAAGCCTTTAACACCCTCTCTGCCTGCACACAGAGTGTAAGTGCCTTTGAAATGCTTCTGAATAGGCACCACACTTACACTACATTGCTGATGTCAAAAGAGACTTCATAAGTTAGGATGTGGTTCTACAAATCCACACCTTGGGTATTTGTTGTTGCAATGGCTTTCTATTCTATGCAAAGTATTACTATCTATTATTCACTTTATTTCAACCCTTAATCTCATTCTCACAGTTTTAATTCTCCTTTTGAAACTTTTATGTAAATGAAAATACATCCTTAAAAATCTCTCGGTATTCATTCTCCCCACTGTAGCTCCTGGCAACAGAGTCTGCTTCAAGTTGAGTTACTTTTATTAAGCCTTTGATTCTGGGGGGAAAGTGAAAACTTCTTTTTTTCCTCCCATTATTGCCAATATGGGATCATCGTGTGTTTGAGTTCAATCCATTGCCCTGGAAACTTACACAGATGGTCAATAGTTCATGCAAGAATGTAGCAGACCATGTAAACAAGCTGTTGGATTCAGGCATTATTATTACCAGTATAGCTCAGTAATAAGGCTAAACCCTTTGAGAAACTGCTCATTGCTATTGTTAACATTCAAGCCTAGTCTAATTTAGGATTCTAAACAAATCTGTAATAAATTGAACTGATGGAAATCTTATTTTTGTTTAAGTTTATGTGTATGTGTGTGTATGCATACAATTGTGAAAGATAATCAGAACTAGCCTGGTATGACTATGTTGATAATTTTTGTTATGTCTCGGCCATTTTCCATAATTTCTAATGTACATGGGATTTTATTGCTATGCATGCTATAAAGTGTAAGCAATAGGAGATCAGTATACAGTATGTAGACTCCATGAGGAATACCAGACACAAGTAATAGTCCCTCAGTTAATCAGAAAGAAACTGTTTTTTCAGAAGAGGGATTATTTTATTCTTATTTTTAGCTCTGCCTGCCATTGATTCAGGATTTGAGCACAGGTTTCACTACTGGATTTTACATCTCTCTGGATGCTGTGCACTACTCTTTAGTCCAGCACTGACAGCTTCACAGCTCTGTGGTCTCATTTTTCTACTAAAAATTTCATCTAAAGAGATCCCCCTGAAGTCCTGAAGAACAGCATCACTGCTCGTACTTGTATTGGCACCTGGCAGTTAATGATTATATTTTAGAAGAATGAATTATTTTTAAGTTGCTCCCTTGTTTTTAACTTCTGTAGAAAAATGCAGCCACACTGCCTGCATGAGCTGTTGGGATTCGGGAAGGGAAGGAGAAGAAGCCAACTCGGTGAAAAGGGAAGCCAGAAAAACAAAGTGGTGCTGGATACAAACTTCATTCACCGTAAGTGAATCTTGGTAATGGTCTTTGACAAAGGAGTCCTCTGAGTACTGGTAAGAAAGTGGAAATCACCTTCATGTATATGTTCCTACTCAGGCCTACAGGATAAGGCAGAGAGGTGAAGGGCTGCTCCTGCAGTTCAGATCTTGGACCAGACTTGCTCTGGAAATGCAGAAGGTGAGAAGAATAGCATGACTCCAGTGCTATTCTGCTCCCAGCCTCGAGTTAACAGGGGAACAAATTAAGCAATACTAATAGCACTCTGCAGAGAACAATGGGGTTTTCCGCTCTGCTGTCTACTTAAAATTCCCCATGTTATTGACAAAGCTGAGATGCTCTGCTTACCACTTCCTATTTTTAAATTGTGATGTGGAGAAATGGAAAAATGCATAACCACAAACACTCTTGGGCTGTCTAATGGTTCAGGAACGACTGAGTTACCCTAAAATTATGTTTGCACACTGCCCGAGAAGAGACCACCCATCACACTGCACACATGTATCTCTTATCAGACCCCAGTATATACACTGCCCATTGCAAGACAACTGGAGGCAAGCTATGGGTATGTGAAGTTGCTAACTGGCATGTCTTTGTTGGTGACATGGACAGTGGGATTGAGTGTGCCCTCAGCAAGTTTGCCGATGACACCAAGCTGTGTGGTTCTGTGGATACGCTGGAGGGAAGGAATGCCATCCAGAGGGACCTTGACACGCTTGTGAGGTGGGCTGATGCCAACCTCATGAAGTTCAACCGTGCCAAGTGCAAGGTCCTAAACCTGGGTTGCAGCAATCCCAGGCACAGGTACAGGTTGGGCAAAGAGGAGATTCAGAGCAGCCCTGAGGAGAAGGACTTGGAGGTGGTGGTCGATGAGGAAATGAACATGAGCCAGCAGTGTGCGCTTGCAGCCCAGAAAGCAACTGTATCCTGGGCTGCATCCAAAGAAGCGTGACCAGCAGGTCGAGGGAGGTGATCCTGCCCCTCTACTCTCCTCTCCTGAGACCTTACCTGGAGCATTGTGTGCACTTCTGGTGTCCTCAACATAAAAAGGACATGGAACTGTTGGAACAAGTCCAGAGGAGGCCATGAGGATGATCAGGGGACTGGAGCATCTCCCATATGAAGACAGGCTGGGAAATTTGGGACTGTTTAGCCTGGAAAAGAGAAGGCTGTGTGGAGACCTCCTAGCAGCCTTCCAGTATCTGAAGGGGGCCTATAGTGATGCTGGGGAGGGACTCTTCATTAGGGACTGTAGTGACAGGACAAGGAGTAATGGGTTCAAACTTAAACAGGGGAAGTTTAGATTGGATATAAGGAAGAAGTGTTATACTGTTAGGTGGTGAGGCACAGGAATGGGTTGCCCAGGGAGGTTGTGAATGCTCCGTCCCTGGTGGTGTTCAAGGCCAGGTTGGACGGAGCCTTGGGTGACATGGTCTAGTGTGAGGTGTCCCTGCTTATGGCAGAGGGGTTGGAACTGGATGATCTTAAGGTCCTTTCCAACCCAAACCATTCTATGATTCCATGATTCTATGTTCCAAGCAAACCAGAAGTGATCCTTTTGTATTTGTCGTGATGCTCTACCTCATTTGAGGAAGAACTTGCAAGAGATCCTGAAATGAACTGGATTATTTATAAATCTAGAGTTCANTTCCATGATTTTCCAAGCAAACCAGAAGTGATCCTTTTGTATTTGTCGTGATGCTCTACCTCATTTGAGGAAGAACTTGCAAGAGATCCTGAAATGAACTGGATTATTTATAAATCTAGAGTTCACTTGCTTTATAAATGGAAGATTAATCATAAATTCTCCAATGGAGGAGATTATGGGAGATTAGTAATAAAGACCTCAATTTTCACCCTGGAAGGCCCTGACTTATCCCGACTCTGGAAGGCCACAGATTTATGGATCTGGAGGAACATTTCTTGGTGGATACCTCTGCTTCCCTTCTCTATGTAAGCATCTATTGTGGGGTGGAGCTGGGCACAGGACACTGAACTGAAAGGTCTTTGTTTTTGACCAGGTATGATTTTCTTATGCATGAATACTGAAGAAAACCAGGAGGCCTGGCTCTGCTCCTAGTGAACCATAGTTAGCATTGAATAAACACTGATTAGCCCCAGCTGAGAGCAAGTGCTGGTATGGATTAAATGTCCTACAGCTATGGAGCAAGTTGGCAGGTTTGTATTACTTGCGCAAGCCACAGTCATTCTGTACCTTAAAACACTCTCTGTGTGCTGTGTCATTCCAGCTACATGCTACTTGAGTGTGTCATGTTTCTGAAAGGTGATGGGCTACAGGGAGATGTGTGGGAAAGGGGAAGTTGCATCTTTAACCTTCCTGTGATGATCAATTCAATAGTTATATCTGCATGTGAAATCACAGTTGTGTCATTAAAAGCTGAGTTATAGCTTGCTATAACTAAGCTGTGATGTGCCTTCACTGGTTTTATAGTAAAGTTCTCAAACTGTATGTAATGATCCCTCTTTTTGTCCAGGAAACACATATGATTTCTTTTCTCATTTTCCCCCTGCAATGTCCACTTCAGCATATAAGGATTTGTATCTGAATGTGGCATGGGCAGTGTTGAAAATCCATGTTTGGCAAGAAAAGAGAGAGTACTAACATTTAGAAAACTGGGAGGATGAATCTTCACTGAAGGTACAAAGTCGATCAGGAGACTTGCAGCAATCTGAACGTGGGTCATGTTGACCTATGTAAAAATAGAGAAAAGACCAGAAGGAAATTAATTTAGAGGAAAAGGCAGCATGAAAAATATAAGCTGCAGCTATTAGCTAAGTAGTGTGAGTCCCTAAAGTGCCTGGACAGTACTTTGCCTTTCTTTGTCTCTTGTGCGCAGGACAAGAATCAACCTATGCACTGCTCTTGCAGTAAATGGAATAGGTCTGTTTTCCTGAACAGGGAAACTGAGTCATGAACCAGAAAAATGTTCAAGACCTCATGCGCCTGTGGCTCTGTTCAATTAATGACCATCATGATGCCTTTTCTCTCTCTTTTTGCAACACTTTGGGTGGTGATCACTATCCACTGTTTTATGTCGTTACAGGAGCTCTGCATACAGACATGAGGATAAGGTCATGGTTGAAAAAGAATTCAACTATTTATGTCTTTTATCACCCAGCAAACTCTGTAACTGTTTGTTTTATGTATTCCAGGCTGAGGACCATAAAAAAGAATTTGGATGAACCGCAAAGTAGAAGCAAGAATATTATACCTCCTTAATTTTCACATTTGTCATGTCCAAGATGTTAGTTGCACAAAAGCATAGGGTGAGGGAAGGAATTTGTTGCCACATGATTTGGAGATACTCATGGGGATTTTTCTTGTTCGGCAGAGAGATGTCAAGGGAGCAACAGTTAAGATACACAGGAATGTCATACTCAATTAATTTCCTGAAATTATACTCTGAAGTTGTGTTTAGAAAATGAATTAATATTGGTGAAAAGCACTGATATCCTTGGATAAAGGGCAACAGAGAAGAGCACATTGTTATTATTAAACTGTTGTAGAAATCCTCTCCTTGGCTTTGACTGAATTATTGCAGCGAGTTTCCTTGGTGATGTGATGTAGAATTTACTGGAGTGTTTGTTGTAAAATTGAAAATGACACTGCCTTTATTAAACAATCTATGGGACTCTTTTTTCTATGCTTCAAAGTAGCTCTGCTAGTGATTCTTATCAAGAGTCCTGAGCCAGTAAAGTGGAGGCTGGTCAGACCTCCAGTTTGAGACATCTAAGTTAAGGGAAGGCTGAGGGCAAAATATACGTCCATTGCTTGAGGTAAATGTAATAACTGTAGGTGGATAATGAACGTGGCTGAAGTCTCAATTAACCGCTCATTAAATTGTTGACCATTACTAACAAAGGAAAGAGTGAAACTGTGTGTCATCATGCCATTTTCTTCCTCAAACTAAGAATGTAAGGTTCAGGAGAAAGAGAACTGTACATAAGTCATCAGTTTACAGCCAGATTTGTTGGTACTACTCAAAAGCTGTCACCAATGGCTGTTCATTTATCTGTGTAAAATGAGTTAATGCTTCTAGTCCAGGTTTTTCTTAGAAAGGTGTCTACATCATAACAAATCTCATCTCAATCAGCACTAATTGCTGCTCCTGGCAGCAGCCTCCCAAGAGAGTATTTATGAAGCAGCCAGGCTGTGGAAGCCAGATCTCCTAGGGTAACAAACCTAGGGACCAGTAACAGGGCTTGCCTTTCAAAAGCTGCCAGTCTCAGATTAGATACAACGAGTAGTGGAGACTAATACTGTGGTTTGAATTTCACTCATGCCTGACATATTAGAGTGCACAGATTAAAGGTGCCTAGCTTGTTAAGTGTTAGTGCAAATTACTAAGCCATCTTCTCAATAGTACTCTGTTCTGATGCAGCAGGATGGTAATGTGCTTCACAGCTGAACTCCATCCTATGGCAGCACAGATTTTATCACCTAGGGTGTAGTAAAACCCTTACATTTGCAGTGACTGCAATGCAGCAGTTTTGCTTTGTGATAGTGGGTTTTACTGGTGTTGCAGCTATATTAACCTGTGGGGTTTGATGAAGGAGCTACAGCACTAAAAGTTTAACTGTGTTATCTAAGTATACGTTGATCTCAAAAAACGAACTGCATCTTCATAACGATATAATCACTCCATGGCCAAATTAAATTGAGTAAATTTTCTTCTCTTAAATTGAGTTTCATTTTCCTAATGACTGCTTAGTCCTACAAATATTCTTACAATGGTAACATAGATACATTTGATTCAATATAGATACTCTCTTGGATAGCCCAACTTGATTGCATATCTCAGTGGATCCTAACTAGGAAGCTGTGATTTCCTTAAATCAGAATGGTTGCTTCTTTGTCACACCATTAAGAAAAAGCCAGGAGCCTTATAAAGATTTGAGTCCAGGCCTTTTTCGTAAAGACAAGAAAAACCCTATGAAGAAATCAACAGGTGTGTTAAATATTGATATCTACATGGCACTGATGACTTGCAGGTTCTCATTCTGGGATATGATAGAATAATACATGATGGAAATAAAGCAGAATTATTATACATGATAGTGTATAATAATAATAATAGTATATTTAATGAAGGAAATTTAAATTATTTCCCTATTCAAATAAGACAATTCTGTCATTACCAATCAGACAGTCTCTGTTCTTGGACATGTTTGACTAAACAGGAATTAAATTTGTTCTGGATGTTCTGGAAGGTCTTAAAATGTGGCAGGTAATTATTTTATGCTTCTCCCTAAACCTTTCTTTGCCACCTTGCAAATTAATGGTTTAATATAATACTTAATTTCACACTGGTGCACAGCAGGCCAGGCATAGGAGTTAGTTGAACCTTAGATCTGTAAAAACAACAGTGTCTATTTAGCAGACTTTCCATAAAGGGCTAGACCCTCTCTATTTGATATTCAGTTTGTGAAATCACCAAGGCATCAGATGCAGAATGGCACAATCCATACCAGTATAGAAGAGGGCAAAGAGTGAGCCAAAACATGATATTTTGCAAGTAATTTACTTATTATCTACATCTCCCCAGGCTTCAAGGAAATACAAACCTTGGAGGAGGGAAAGAAAAGCAACTGGATGAATTGAGGTCAACATGTACATGTTATCATTAAAGATCAATTACTCCTAACCCACTGATGGTGACTCCAGGAATAAATACTTGCTCTTGGGACTCGCTGAATACTTTACCCCAGTGTGAGACCTACTCTGGATCAGGTTTTGCAGCAGGATTTGAGGCTGTTTCCAGTCAGAAGCCCAGTTTCTTACTTTCTCTAAGAAAGTTATTTTTCTTTACTGCTCTAAATTCTACAAATCTTTCCTCATTGGAATATGATGTCTTTGTAAAATTAGACCCTTTTTTGTTTTGCTACCTAATCCAAAGAATTAAATTATTTTCTCATTAGCACTGGAGAAGTTGTAATGGGGCAGATCTGACTGACATAACTCACCAGTGGGACAGTTCCCTCTCTGTTATCCGACATAGAAAATTGGTGGTAAAAGGCAGCAGGAAAAGCAACTAAATCATCTTAAAATAACTATGGATTTTTTTTTCATGTTGCGCTATCCCCTTGGATTATTTGGGGTTTTTTCCCTTGTAATGAGTGCTTGTGAAGATTACAAATGCCAAGAACTTCAACGTACCCTGTGCATCTACTCCCTCCAATTACAAGCCATGTACAGTTAGAGAGTGGAGTTACAGCTGCTAATCCCTTTTGACTTCCAGCCGAGTTGAAATTCTCGGTTAATACATACCAGGTCACAGGTTCATCTCACTCACAGGGAAGAGTGCTGTCTTCAAACAAACCAGCTGCTGCACAACTGAGTCAGGCCAAATTTATTATTCCTTTCCTTTCAGATCATCAAGTCATGGTGAATTGCTTCAGAGCCCGGAAGACTCCATCCAAAGCCTATCCTCAGTTTCAGAGGCCCAAGGTGATTATGGGATTTATCCATGGTTGTACCTAGGTGACAGCTAAACATCATCTAGGAGCTGGATGAAAAACAGACCCTGTTTCCCTGAAAATCTATTTGGATTAACCAGCAGTATTAATTTAGTTTTCAGGTCAGGCTCTGCTTCCTGTTAGCTCATGAAATTGGCTTTGTGACACCAATGTTGCGTGAGACATTACATCAGTTAAATGTGGCTGGATTGCATTGACTTGCTCTTGCCATCTACATGCTCTGTGCAGAATCCCGAGATGTCTGTTAAAGTTTTCTTTCCTCCCAAATAGATGTCTATTCATACATTCTGCCACTTACTACATATGGATATGTATAGTCTGCTTTCAATTACTTGAAACTGTTTATTTCATAGCCAATCATACAGCATTTAAACTATTAACATGTCTAGTACTCTCTATTCCTTTTTGATGCCTTATGCTCAAAGGAAATAATGAAAGGAAATGTGCATTTTTTAGTAGGAGACATAAGAACTGCTCTCAGAAGACTTTCTCCTTAGATTTTGTGACGAGTAATGCTCCTATCAATTATTGGGTTATTCAGAAACAAGCTAAAAAAATGCTTAAATTTAGCTTCATGCGCTCTTTGGATTGATGTTATTTCTGCTCCTGTGAAAATAGGCATTCCCAGCGGAAGTTAAGAACTCTCAGCTGGACGACAAATCAATGTCGATTAAGATCACTGTAATGACTAAGGACTTCAAGCCCTGGATCTTCATTTGAGATTTTATTAATACTTTTGGAAAGATGTATTCAAGGAGTTGTGAAGTTTCTTAAAAATATGAGGTTTGGAACATACTGTATTAGTCACAAAGTGCTAAAATAAATAATTTTCTTCTTAACATAGTACTATGGGCTGTATTGACTTGATGAATTAACATCCATGACTTTAATGCCTGTTCTTGGAGAAGGTAGGGTGTACCATTCTATGTGGTTTTGTCCTGAATTCCCCTGCTCTAGTCAGTACTCCTGGACTCTACTGTGATTTACCACAGATGCAACTACATTACAGTTGTGGAGCAACAAGCTTAGGTTTGAAACTTTCAAATAATTATTCTAACAGACAGGTAGTAACAGGGCAAGAGACTATTCTTTGGAACAGTATGGAGTGCTGCAAGCCTGCAGAAATTCGTGCATGGATGTTTGTGTCTTTGCTTCTAAATTACTTTCACTTGCTCTAGTGAGAGGGCTCTGCTCTAGCTGATGTACCTGGATACAGCATGATGTTTTCCTTTCACTGTCAATGGGGTTTATGCCCTTAAAATCCCACTAACTTAAAATGGTTCCTTTTTTGCTGGCAAAAAGCTCTACAAACACAAACATTGTATTAAAAGTGCTTCTTGTTTGTAGTAGCTGAAAAGCATCTTGTGGGTGGATGTTGTATGGATAACTCAAAAATCTGAAAAATAAGAAATGCTTCAGAGAGTTCCTCTAAGACTTTTCCCAAGGTCTCTTTACATCTTCCTCTCTTGAGCCCTTGACAAAACTCAGTCACAGTGCAAATGAAGTAATGTTTGTGAGATTTAAGAAAAAAAGAAATAGAAGAGCTTCTTTGTTATCTACTAGAGGGAAGGTGAGAGAGAGGGAAACAGGAAAAAAAAAACAAAACCCAGACCAACAAACAACTTACTAAGCTAACTTTGCCCTCTGATAGAAGATTTGGTATTAGTGTTATTCAGTGCAAGCTGGAATGTAGGATGTAGTTCTATGTTGTGAACTTATTTAAAATGAATGAGACTGCCAGCTCACATTCCTCTACCAATATTTTATGTGCCTAACTTTATGGGTTGGTCCCTTACACTTAGTGAACTTCTTAGTCCTGGTGTCATTCTGATTTCAAAAGGAGGAAAAGAAACCAAAGTGTCAAGGTTTGTAAAGGTAAGAGATGTCAGCTGAGCCCTTCTTGCCTGGTGTCCTCTGCACTTTTGTTCTCCCTTCACATCATTTCCCAAGTCCATGTTTTCTTTCTGCTAATGCGGCTGGGGAATGGCTGGTCAAGAGATACGAGAACTGAGGCTTGGATCTTCCTGTCTAGGCTAAAGATTTCTGTGACCTGATTGAGGAAAAGTTGTTTCTATGAACTGAATTTTGAGGTACATTGAGTGGGTAGTTTCAGCCCTCACCTACATCACAGTTATCTGTGTCTGAGCACAGCCACCATTTCTGGAACGTATTGCAGAATACCTCAAGAAAGCCCTGCACTGAGAAAGAGAATAAATTGCTTCTTCACTTGTAGAAGTGGTCCCTAAAGTTCAGTGTAGGAGAGATTTTGCTGCTCCTGTCTATAATAAGGTTAAAAGCTAACTTGATCACATTTTCTAAGTGTCTCCAGTGGGGATATCTAGTATATAGTGCAGAGGTGGGAGAAGACTCATTAATTTTAGACAAAGTCATAACAAGAAACAATAGCTGGAAATTGAAACTAGCTGAATTAAAAATAAAAGTAATATCTTCTTTATTTCTTATTTATTTATTTTCTTAAGAGCAGAGATAATTAACAACCTTGGGTGACTGCTCAGGAATAAAGGAATGTTTTCCATCACTCTCAATATTTGAATTGCAATGATATTTCTTTCTAAGACAGAAGTTTTAACCATTCAGAAATTATTGAGCTGAGTAGAGGAATTCCTAGGTGAAGTGTTGCCATTAATATTATTGAGACTTTGAGGCTGCAGGATCACCACAGGTCTTTTTGGCCTTAAAAAAAATCTATAAGCAGCTGTGTATAATATAACCTTTCAAAGTCATTTTGTTGAATGGTTGAGCTTTGATGATATTTTTCCTGCACATTTCTGCATGCACCTACACCTCCTTCAGGCTATTTGTGCAGTGTTCTTAATCTCAGTTTTAACTGTACCATAAACTATATCCTCCTTAACACTGCTGCTGGAAATGAGTGAAATACAGGGAAAAAGCAGATTGTTGTGGCTCTTGTTCTAGTTCATCCTCAGGGTCTTAGACTGTTTGAACTCCATCCTAACAGATAGCAGTATGTCTTAAATCCAATTTTTTATTGGAAGAATATTCAAGTCTGGTACTTTTCTTAGCCTATCCTTATAGTTCTTGTAGCGCCTAGAGTTTCTTTGTATTGTCCTCTCCTTGTAAACCTACAATCCCTTTAAATGACTTTTCGCCTTCTCCACCGGCTCATATCTCCAGCCTCAATCCAACGAAGTTCTAATTATCTCCTTCCATACTAACCAACTATCCTCACTCAATATCATCTGAAGGCTAGGGCAGGAAAAAGAGATGAGGTAAAAGAAGGGATCTGTTTAGCACCCGTATCAGGAATCAACACTCATTTTCATAATGAATTTGCCTGTGTTCATCATCACTGCAGCCTTTCATTAGGAGGATGACAGCTGAGATTTCTACATCTGCTATTTCCATGGTACCCTTAGCAGGAGGTTGCTCAAGGAAAGTTCTTTTAATTTAACCACTGCTGAGAAGCATTGGGTTGTGGGTGGGATTAGGACTGTTTCTGACAAGACAAGGAAGGGGAGAGAATTAAAGGAAATCTTTCTGTGCCTACAGCTTGTCAGCACTAATGCATGTGCTCCTGAACTATTCCTAACTCACTTTTTATTGGTTTATTTGCATATGTGGTACTTTGTGATGAAGGAAAACTGTCCACCCATCCTCCAGAAATGTGGCCACCTCTGGTGGAATGTGACAGGTATTTAGCCCCAACAAGACAACATGACATTTAAGAAACAAAAGAAGCCCCCCCATACCCCTCCGAGATTTCACAGAACTTGGGGAAAACTAAGGAAGTAAAAACATTGTAACACTGTATCTGCATATAATTATCATACAAACATGGTACCTTCATGTGGTCCAACAGGTTTTTTATATGTTTCTAGCTTGTGGAAGTACCATCCAAGGTTTTTTAATGACATGCTTTAAGATTTTGATATCCTCAATTTACAGGAAAGACTTATTCCTTCAGGAAGGAGGATGGGAGAGCCCACTAGGCTGTATCGACAACTGGCTTGCCTGCTATTGCTGTCACTTGGCAGCTGTTGGGGGACTGTAAGTAGTCAGTATGAAGGAACAAAGAAGTGCAATTGTTTTTTTTGCTGATTGGGATTTATCTTGTGAATCTTCTGTCATCTGCTTTGCAGTATAAAGAGTTAAGAGTTGAAAAAAGCAGTGGTTATGTATAGATAGAAACTTCTAGCAGTGACTTACACATGTTTGCACGCAGTGTGGCTTGACTCAAGATGAAAAAGCTCTGAGGCTCTGCTTCACACACTTCAATTTTTCCTGTCTTTGCAGACATAAGTACCAGGGGAGGTCTCATGTAAATTGGAGACAAAGAAATTATTATCTGTTTATTTTGCTTTCCTTTCAGAGCAGTACAATGAAATCAGCAGAACTCTCCTCCCCCTCCTCTTCTCTTCTCTTCTCTTCTCTTCTCTTCTCTTCTCTTCTCTTCTCTTCTCTTCTCT